>CAIGQZ010032551.1:4526540-4550466 GCA_903798205.1 Danio tinwini | reverse complement strand
ATATATATATAATGACAATGATGACCTAATGCAAGCATGTGTATGTGTTCAGTCCATTGGAATGCACCAATACTTGACAATCAAAACAACAATGATGGACTGCAGGACTGTATGTGTGCAGTGAGGTCACAGTGTTCTTTAGATAGTGACATCATCAACTACTGCAAGCAGTTGATTGGGTTTCCAGGATGAATCCATTTGGTAAATGGAGAATTCAAAACAACAAAATGTATTTAAATTGCAAATATTCCCCCCTGTGAATTGTTTATGTGAATGTTATGATTATATTTGCCTCTATAAGTTAGTATAAGTAAAGTTCCAAATTAATATACTGAATATATATTAATTAAATTAAATTAAATGAATGGCTTTATGTACAATTCTGGCTTTGTATATCTGATTCTGGTTTTGTATACAATAGCACAGAGTGGATCACATGCATATCAGACACATTTGACCCACAGAATGCTACAATTTAAAGTGAAATGATGGAAATTTGGAGGAGACGTGGTTAGCTTCTCAATTACTATTAGATGGAGAAAAAAAAGTTTTGAAACATTTAGGAAAAGTCTTCGATCATTTACTCACTCTTGACTTGGTTCAAGTTTTATTGTTCTGTTGAACACACACAAAAATTTATTAAGAAGAATGTTGGTAACCTGTAACCACTGACATTCATTTATTTATTCATTCATTTTCTTTTCGGCTTAGTCCCTTTATTAATCTGGGGTCGCCAGAGCGGAATGAACCGACAACTTATCCAGCATATGTTTTCCTATCACTGGGAAACATCCATACGTTCTCATTCACACACATACACTATGGACAATTTTAGCCTATCATTCACCTATAGTACATGTCTTTGGACTGTCGGGGATACCGGAGCACCTTGGGGAAACCCACACGAATGTGGGGAGAACATGCAAACTCCATACAGAAACGCCAACTGACCCAGCCGAGGCTCGAACCAGTGACCTTCTTGCTGTGAGGCAAACATGCTACTCACTGCGCCACCGTGCAGCCTCCTCTGACATCCATAATTGGAAAAACAAACACAGAACAACCAAATACAAAAATAAAAAAAAGCTCACTGCTTTGGAACAAGTGAAGGGTGAGTAAATGGTAGAAGAATTTTAATTTCGGGGTGAACTATATCTCTTTGATGCATTGTTACTGTACTCAAAGTTTTCAACAGTAGCATATTTTTGCAGATGATAAAATGCTAGCAGAAAAGTAAACATGGGTTGCATGCTAAATCACAGTAAAAACACAATATGTTCAGATTGTTTCATTTACTGTGTTTGGGAAATGGAATATATATTAAACATTATAGCTATTGACTGTTGTCTGGTTTGTTTTACAGTTAAACAAGAGTAATGCTTTCCATCCCCAAAGTCTGGAATTAATAACCAATGCCTCTGCAGACAATATGGCCAGGAATCTAGATCAGGGTAATTGATTGACTGTAAGGATGGCGCCAGAGCTGAAGTCATGATACTTGGTTTCTGTATGGAGATTGACTTTTCTGGTTTGCAAATTTAAGCAGTGATGTCCTGTTCTAATTGTTTGCAGCCAGAAAATTAATTTACATTTACATTAACACTTGTTAAGGCCAAATGTGTGTTTATAGAAATCCGTTACTCGCCAGCTGGCCAGTTACTTCACTTATAACTGTACTTTTTACAGTTATATGTACTTAAAAACTGCATTGCAATTGGACAAATCAGTAATCTGATGCACAGGACTGTAATCTTTTCATATGAGCAGCTTATGATACCATCTCTTGGCCAAAGTCCTTTAATCGGCCCTTATGATTATGGCCTCCCAATCATCCCCATCCACCAAATTGGCTCTATCACTGTCTTTCCACTCCACCAGTAGCTGGTGTGTGGTGAGCGTACTGGCGCCGTTGTCCTGTGGCTGCCGTCACATCATCCAAGTGGATGCTGCACACTGGTGGTGTGGAGAGACAAACCCCCCCATGATTATGAAGGGCTTTGAGTGTATGGCCATACACAATAAATGGGCTATATAAATACACATGACATTACATTACATTACATCTCAGAGCAAATTGGTTTGCTTATAATGTGCATTTGAAACTGAAACATGCATATGATACAAGCATATCTCTATATGGGAATCGAGAGTGATTCATAAGTACAGATTTAAGTCAGCAAAATATAAGCATTTCAAAAGAGAAAATTCCCTGCAGTGTTCTAAAATAAATAAATAAAGAGCTCTTTGGTTTAATATTCGTGAGCAAAATTTTGCAATAAATATTAGTTTCATAATTTTACTGCTATATACAAAATAATATTCATAAATAATTTAATAACAAAAAATAATAATAATAAATTCAAAGATGGTCGCTGATTTAAGTTCTGAGTTTTGAGTCCCAGTATTCTGTTCTCTCCGAGTTTGCGTAGGTTTCCCCTGGGTGCTTCAGTTTCCACCACAGTCCAATAACATGGGCTATAGGTGAATTGGATAAACTAAATTGAATGTAGTGTATAAGAGAGTGTATGGGTGATTCCCATCACTGGGGGCTCACCAGTTAGGCCATGTCCATACATACACAGGTATTTTGCCCCACCAAAGTGCACTGTGATGCATGTTAAGTGCATGCCGAACCAACAGGTGGAGGAATTGTAATGTAATGTGTCTATTTATATAGTGCATTTATCGTGTATGGCCATACACACAAAGCGCTTCAACATTCATGAGGGGGATAGGGGGGTCTCTCCACACCACCGCCTGTGTGCAGCCTCCACTTGGATGATGTGATGGCAGCCACAGGACAACGGCGCTAGTGTGCTCACTACACACCAGCTATTGGTGGAGTGGAGAGACAATGATAGAGCCAATTCGGTAGATGGGGATGATTGGGAGGCCATGATGGGTAAGGGCCGATGAAGGGCATTTGGCCAGGACACCACGGTTACACCCCTACTCTTTATGAGAGGTGCCATGGGATTTTTAATGACCACAGAGAGTCAGGATCTCGGTTTGTTGCCCCCTTCACTATACTGGGGCATTAGGACTCACACAGAGTACAGGTTGAGTGCCCCCTGCTGGTCTCACTAACACCTCTTCCAATTGCAACCTAGTCTTCCCATGTGGTCTCCCATTCAGGTACTGACCAGGCTCAGCCCTGCTTAGCTTCAGTGAGTAACCGGTCTTGGGCTGCCGGGAGATATGGCATACAATCAATGTGAACATGAGAACAGAAGGAGATTACTGTCCTGCGGTGTGAACAAAACAGAATAAGCAATGTGTTTGCAGCGAACATGCATAATTTACCTCATTCATGTGTTCCACATTTGGTGTGAACTCAGCCGTGCTGCCCAATCAGAAAGGAAAAAACTATGCACAAGTTGACATCATAGTTCCTATTTAGAGACTCCGTTTTCGATTGGACAAATGGCTAAACCACGTATAAAAAAGGCGGTTGTGAAAATACCTGTGTTCGTTTGGACAGTGTACTCTCAGTGCTGGGTTGTGGCTGGATGGGCATCTTCTACATATTAAAACATATGCCAGAGTAATTGGTGGTTCATTCCACTGTGGCAACCGCTTATAATTTAGTGACCAAGCAAAGTAATGTACAAGGAAAGTAAGTGAGAAAAGATAGAAGCTCCAAACACCAGACCACAAATTAAAAAATTTAAGTAAACGATAAATATGGCCACTGGCAGGTGTTGCAAGTTGTTCTTTTTAGAACCTGTTTACAGGTGAACAATAGAATATAATAATAACATTTCAATTACATTTAACTATTACAGAATTAGGGCGGTTTTCTTTAGGGTGGGACGGTGCTGCAGTGGTTAGCACTGTCGCCTCAAAGCAAGAAGGTCACTGGTTCAAGTCCCAGCTGGGTCAGTTGGCATTTCTGTGTGGAGTGTGCGTGTTCTCCCCGTGTTGGTGTGGGTGCTCAGGTTCCCCTCACAGTCCTAACACATGGAATAAACTATATTGAATAAACTAAATTGGTCATAGTGTTTGTGTGTGAATGTGAGCGTGTATATGTGTTTCCCAGTACAAGGTTGGAGCTGGAAGGGCATCCACTGTGTAAAACATATGCTGGATAAGTTGGTGGTTCATTCCGCTGTGGCAACCCCTGATGAATAAAGGGACTAAGCTGATAGAAAATGAATGAATGAATGAATATTTCCATTTAATTTACACTTCCTATACTGAATTGTCAACTTTAACAAATGTTTAATATTTTATTGGAACTGACATTAACTCATTTTTTGTTCCAAAATTTGACTTCAGTTTGGCTTCCTTCTACATCAGGGTCCACATGCAGAAATCAAACTAACAAAAAACTAAATAAATAAACTAAACTACATGTAAGCTTTCTATGCATACTGTCAACAAACATATACAAGAGCGTTGTTGGCATCTAAACACAATTACTATGCTCAAACAGCATTTATTTATTTTTATTTTTTTCCACTCTCAGTGCCTCCGAACAAGCCAAACATTTAAAAGGAGACATATTTCAGAAGAGAGACTGAGCAAGACATAGGCATGCACTCTCTGTATTTTCCTGTAATTTTTTTTTCATCCTTCTCTCGCTCTGCTTTTTCTCCCTCCCTCAGAGGAACGTTTACTTTAGCTCCTCAAGAAAGGCCAGGAGGTTTGGGTCCTGATTTTGGTGCCCACAACTCATCAAGGCCAGCAAGCCTGATGAAGTTCAAGCTGACAGCTGCATAAATCACAGCCCACTGGAGCTAATAGGTGGCAGTATTAAAATCCAGCCTCCCGCCTCGGACCACCCAGGCAGCCTTACAGGAATAGGAGCATCCAGTCATATTTAACACAACTGAAACTGTACAGCCATCTAAAGCACTTAACCCCCTGTTTGCTGCCCCTCGATGGTGGGATGAAGTGGGGGGTTCTCTCTTAGCAACACAGGAGAGGCCCGTCTGGCATCCGGACTACAATGATTCATATCTGGCACTTCCATAAAGGATTTCAGGTTTCAGGCCCATTACATGCCTAGTTTTTCTCGCACACTTTCTTTTTCTCTTCTTTTGGAAAAACCTATAAAACGTCTTAGCCAGTAACCAAACAGAAGTCACTAGCTTTCCCCTGAAGAAAAACCTGTGATGTTTGTGGGCCGATTGTTAGGCTTATAAAAGCAGAAATAGCATATTAAGCTATTGCAAATGTTTTTTGCTGTAGATGCTGCTAGAGTTTTGCGTCTGTAATTGAATTGTAGTGTTGAGCATTTTAGGATAAATATCACATTGATAAAAAAAAATGGCTGCTTATATCAATTCAATTTTATTTGTAAAGAGCTTATTACATTATTTTTGTTGTTTTAAAGCAGCTCTACAAAAGGTGCACATTATTGCATTACAATCAAATTATGTTAAATTTACAATCAAATATAAGTTATTATATATAGACATAATTTACCTGCAATCTTATTGTCACAGTTGTTTGCAAGAAAGTGGACCCATTTGCAGCAATGAACAATATAAAGGTGTTTATTGACGGAATTAGGCACAAGTAAACAGGCAAGGTGATGACAAGGTCCAAACAGTAGGGGCAATAACACAGGGAAGCCAGTGGTAGGGACAAGATGGCACCGATATTAACAGCCAACCAGGAGTAGGAGCAACAGTGGACAAAACCAGAGCTAGATACTAGGAGCAAGCCACGTAAACCCCAGACTGGCTGACAGGCCAAGCAAGTCAGGACATGGGATAGGACTGGAAAAGACACAAGACAGGACAGCTAACAGGCAGCAATAAATTATACAATAAAATAATAAAACTATAAAGTCCAAAATAGAGAATTTACACATAGAAGGTAATAAAGTGTAGCTGAATGAAGAAATACTGTACAATATAGAATATAAAGTGCAACAGTGCAACCAATGCAATGATTGTTTATAATTATTATATGGTTATAACTGAACTTTTTTATGTTGTTGTTGTTTTGTCATGGAATGTAGCTTTAAAGCCTTTTTAAATAACCCAGTATTCTCCAAAATAATGACAAAATTCACAAATTGGAAAGATACATTAAAATCTTTAGTATCATGTCTGCAAACTTGGAAAGATGTTTCGAGCATGTTGCATTTGCAGATGTATATTATAAATGAGCCACTCAGAAATACTGAAAATTCTGTTGTCATATGCACAGCATCACAAACACACACTATTCTTTAGATTACATATTTAAATAATTACTCTAGTCATTGGGATTTGGGAATTGTGCTCTGGTTCATAGTCAGTGCTAGAAAAATAATATTAACAACAACAAAAAAAGTTTACTGAGCAGCGTCTTGTTTCTGAATAACTCAGTTTTTGCTTTTTTATGAGGAAATATGAGGAGATCTCCTTTAACTTGATTGCTTCAATGACCAGCACATTACAGACAAAAAGTAGAAAATCTTGTCCAATTACAACCAGTGTAAAAGCGAGCCTCACGCATATTTTTGTGGGCCCCCCACATGGACTCAACACTGTTTTCCCCACGGCATAGGGTGAATCCCATGTCCTATCATGAAATCAGACCTGACAGACTTCTGTCCCTAATCCTCCTGCTGTTCATTACTGAGTTCCTCTCACACATCCATTTAAATTACACTGGGGATGCATGATTGTGTGCAAAGACCACACCATAGTTATATACCATACTTACTATTCCTTATGAGCACATCAGGTCTTATTAAAACTAGTTCAGCGCATAAACCGCACTACAGCATGTTTATTTTCTCTAATGCTGGATTGTGTGAAACATTTAAACAACTTGGAGCTGTTGTTTTGGCCTAGGCTGACCTCAATGTAAACTGTTTTTCTAGTCAGTTGTTAGGGGATTTTAGAGTGATCTTGGAACATTTCAGTACATATTTATCATACGACACCTGGGTTTCACAGACACACACACACACACACACACACACACATATGCGCGTGCACACACACACATACACGCTGCCACCGCCACACACGATTATTTACCTTACAGGCAGCTTGCTCTGTTCTTGGCTTTTCACTAGATGCATCGTCATCTTCAAATGATTTGTAGTTGCTCTTTTTACAGTGTGTGGGATCTGGAAGCAGTACAACTGATTAAAACAACCCTAAATTATGAAGCCCTCAGAGATGGCGGAAGTTGCCTCTAGTAATGTGTGAAGTGGAGACAAAGAAACTATGAATGAAACCTTGTCATTGCTGCATTACATTCATTGCCCAAAGCGAGCAAACTTCATCACTGAAACGCTCGTGAAAATCTGCCCTGTTACTAGCATTATTACTATCAATTTTATCAATTACCGGTGTTAAATATACACACACATACCTGTGTGCGCACACACAGACATATATTGTGTTATATAATATATATATGATATTGTACATTTATAAATAAATAACATTTGTTCAAATTATTATTTCTCACAGCACAAATTATTGGCCTCACAGCAAGAAGTTCCGGCTGGGGCAGTTGGCATTTCTGTGTGGTGTTTGCATGGGTGCTCCAGTTTCCCTCATAGTCCAAAGACATGCGCTATAGGTGTATTAAATAAACTAAATTGGCCATAGTGTATGTGTGTGAATGTGGCACGTCCTGATTTTGCCAAGTGCTAGTTGTCCTGAGACCAATATTTTTCATGATGACCCAAGGACAACAACTTCATCAGCCAATCAAACGATATCACGTCATCATTATGTGTCCTACTGCATAGGGAAAAAAAAAACACACCTGCCATTTTTTTATCAGTGAGAAGGACAAGTGAAAAGGTAAGATCACAAGTTTTCTCCAATTAATTTACACAAATAGTAATGGTCGTAAAATTAACTGAAGTTTATTCATAAACTAATTTCGAAGGGGATCACGTGCTCATGATTGTTTGCGGCTAATATTTTACATTATTACATTTATGATTCACCAATCAGACGATTCCTAAGCCACTATAAATACCCTAGGTTCCATATAACAGCCATCTTCGTTTTGAAAAATCCCCCTTTCCATATCACCCCAATATGACGGTCTATACACTATACCTACACATATGTCTGTTCAAACAGCTTGAAAAGTAAGTTTTTCACCATAGGTGCCCTTTAAGTTAATTGACTAATCCAAATTGGCACCATAAACATGCTCCTAATAAGTAATTATCTCTTAAGAGCAATCACTATCTGGTACTACAGCAAGCTACTACAGCATGGGAGTTCTCGAGATTTACCTGAGCTCAAACTCCCCTCTCGCCTTGCAAACAGGAAGGAGCCCCAGACTCGAGGATCTTATGAGCTCAGGGCTTTCTCCCAGGACAGCAAGCCAAAGAAGCTTTATAATCAACCATTAGCTAAGTGTGAACTCTCAAATATTTGTTTATAGATTTTTCCTGCTTAGCGAACATTTACCATAAGTTTGCATTAAAAAGTTAGTCTAATTAGCCGTCCATACAAGTCTAACGTTAGATTGATGTGCTCCAATGTACTTTCTGGCTCAAATTAAAACAAGATGAGTTTCAACAAATTGAATTTTTTTTTAAAGTGTGCCTAGCTATCAAGCACAATTAAACTTGGTCTTTTTCTAACATAAAACGACCGCAAATTTGTCTAATAATTCTGTTTTAGTATATATTATGCCACTGCCAATTTCTGTTGCGTCATGTTCAGTTTCATTCAAAGACAAACGCCTGAAATGCACAACAAAACAGCACTTGTTTAAACAAAAGAGAGTATTTGAGATGCTAATGTACTGTGATTCACTGTAAAATCCAGGTTGAGTCGATTTAATCAGATTATTTATTCTGTTAGATATGAATATGTTGACCTCAATGTTTCTGTTTTATATTGGTGTCATTTATGTTATAGTATTCAGCAATATATTCATTATGCTTAAATACATGCTTTATACAATAATAAAGTATTACAGGTTTTTCATTACAATGAGATAATATTGATGATTTCTTATGCACAAACATAATGTAATTTTCATTTTAATATGTGCCAAAATTTGATATGGTGTAAAGTATTGAGTATGCTTGAATGCAATCACTATGCTATCATAAAATATTGCTATATTTAGTAATAATATTTAAATATAGTTTTATTTTGTAAGTCAGTGTGTCTGTAAAAATAATATGCTATATAGAAAATGATTCTGCTTTAATACATGGATTCTTTGTTTGTGTTGGCGTGGGTTTTCTCCACAGTTCAAAGACATGCGCTATAGGTGAATTGAATAAACTAAATTGGCTGTAGTGTATATGTGTGAATGAGGGTGTTTGGATGTTTCCCAGCATCTGCTGCATCTGCTGTGTTAAACATATGCTGGATAAGTTGGCGGTTTATTCCGCTGTGATGACCCCTGATGAATAAATGGATTAAGCTAAAGGAAAAATGGATTCTTCTTCAAAACAATGATCACATTTTTGTGTTACTAAGGTAAGTACAATACTTTAACTACAGTATATAATACGTCTGAAACATTATTAAAAAAAAATTAACATTGCCTTTTGCACCACTTATATTTTATTTAAAAATGATAAATGACAAAGTATAAAGTAATATTATGTTTTAATACATGAAATGCATGATTACATATTTACAGAAATATTTACATTTGCATAGTTAAGTAACATTTTTTCACAGTGATAATTGTATGATTTAATTTCTTATATTTGTTTTTTTTTTTTCATTCATTAATTTTTTTCTTCAGCTTAGTCCCTTATTTGTCAGGGGTTGCCACAGCAGAATTAATCGTCAGCTATTCCAGCATATGTTTTGTGCAGTGGATGCCCTTCCAATTGCAACCCAGCACTGGGAAACACCCATACACATTCACTCTCTCATTCATATGGCCAATTTAGTTCATCCAATTCACCTATAGTGCATGTCTGTGGACTGTGGGGGAAACCGGAGCACCTGGAGGAAACCCATACAAACACAGAGAGAACATGTCCACACAGAAATGCCAACTGACCCAGCCAGGGCTTGAACCAGCAACCTTCTTGCTGTAAGGTGACAATGCAAGCCACCGTGCAACCTTTATATTTTATTTTAAATTAATAAATGACAAAGTATGAAGTAATATTATGTTATAATACATTAAATGACATTTACACAAATATTTACAATTTAAAAATATTTTACTATTTTCACAGCAATAATTGTAAAAAAAAAATTCTTACACATTTTTAAAAATTATTTTGTGATAAAATATGGTACTTACAATATTTTTATTGTGATTTAATTAAAATGTTATTTAGTCATAAAATGTAACTGTTTTTCAAAATAATTATAAATGTATACATGTTATACTTCATAATAATTATATAATGTATACATTCATTCATTTTCTTTTCGGCTTAGTCCCTTTATTAATCTGGGCTCGCCACAGTGGAATGAACCGCCGACTTATCCAGCATATGTTTTACATAGTGAATGCCCTTCCATTTGTGAATAATAATAAGCATCATCGTTTCAGGGAATTTTATCAGATTTGTCTTTTAAGATGTTTTAATCCTTGAATTATTATTTGATCTCTTGTTATGCACAGCTTGCTTTTATTTTAAATGAAAAAAAAACATGATGCACTAAAAGCACTTTTTTAAGGACATTTGTGATATACAGTTGAAGTTATTAGTTAGTAGAATTATTTGCCCCCCTTTGATTTTTTTTTCTTTTTAAAATATTTCCCAAATGATGTTTAACAGAGCAAGGACATTTTCACAGTATGTCTGATAATATTTTTTTCTTTCCGAAAAAGTCTTATTTGTTTTATTTTGGCTAAAACAAAAGCTGTTTTTAATAGTTTAAGAACCATTTTAAGCATTTTAACCATTTTAAGGTCAATATTATTAGCCCCTTTAAGCTATTTTTTTTTCGATTGTCTACAGAACAAACCATCGTTATACAATAACTTGCCTAATTACCCTAACCTGCCTAGTTAACCTAATTAACCTGGTTAAGCCTTTAAATGTCACTTTAAGCTGTATAGAAGTGTCTTGAATAATATATAGTAAAATATTATTTACTGTCATAAAGGCAAAGATATAATAAATCAGTTATTAGAAATAAATTGAATGAAACATAATAAAAAAATCTTTTCTCTGTTAAACAGAAATTGGAGAAAAAAATAAACAGGGGGGGGGGCTAATAATTCAATAGGGCTAATAATTTTGACTTTAACTGTATATATTTTTTGCAAACATGGACACAATAATTATTAAAGATTTTCAGTAATGTACTCATGTGTATGCAAACCACTGTTTTCACCACTGCACATGCTGAGCTGGTCTCCTTGTAAAATGCAAATTCAAACAAAGTTTGAAAATAAATAGACACTCTGACCGCTAGAATATCATTCATTCATTCATTTTCTTTTCGGCTTAGTCCCTTTATTAATCAAGGGTCTCCACAGCGGAATGAACCGCCAACTTGTCCAGTTTTATGCAGCGGATGCCCTTCCAGCCACATCCCAACCAGATACGAGCTGTAATACTGCCCGGAGGAAACCCATGCGAACACGGGGAGAACATGACAACTCCACACAGAAATGACAACTGACCCAGCCGGGGGACGAACCAGCAACCTACTTGCTGTGAGGCGATCATGCTACACACTGTGCCACCGCGACACCTAATACAATGTACACAGTATAAGTATTTGTTATTCTTGAACAATTCATTCATAAAATATGACTCTTTCTACAATAATTGAATTCATGTTAAAATACTTCTGCACCAACACAATGCATTTTGTGTTTGATTTTGTATAAAAAAAACAACATTATATTCAATTAATAATGCTTTTACGTTATTTTACAAAACATATTTAGTTTTAGTAATAATATTAAAGCTAATAATTTTGTATGCACCAACCACTATGATTGTAAATCTCAGCAGTCTAAGTCTCAGCGGGTTATTGCTATTTCAATACATCCCATCCAAAGAAAAATCAGCATGTATTTTTCATGCTGGCGAGTTGATGGGAGGAATGTTGCCTATATGCATGTCAAAGCCTGTCAAAGCGCAGCGGTGAGTTGCATTTCAATGAGAATCTGCGTGCATTCAGCAGTCCCCTCAGCTTCCATTACAGAGACGCCACTCCACCCTTTCACACCATCAATACCACTTCTGTGCTCATGCCTCCCAAAAAATAAACAAATAAACACACTCAATTCAGTGGTAATGGCCAGGCTCTTAGGTCATTCTTTGGCGACCTGGAGATTTGGCCCTTACTGACAGTGCGTGTGTGTTTTACAGTCTGTAAAGTGTTTGAGGTCATCGCTCATTAAGTACATTTACAGTAAAAGCTGTGTATGGGCACCGATGAAGGTCATTTGACGCAGTTGCTCTATTTTACGGGCCAGAGTGAACATTGGAGGTAGAAAAAAGACACTTTGCACCCTTCTATACACACACACACACACACACACACACACACACACACACACACACACACACACACACACACACACTCTCACACAAACAGTCAAGGGCAACAACATATCAGCAAATATGACAGGCCAAAAGAAGAAAAAAATATCAAGGAAATTTTGTCAAGGGAGCACTGTTCTACTTTTAAAGAGTGTAGTTTTTGGAAGTTGCACCACATGACAAATTGTTTTATGTCTTGAGGTGATGCATCCAGGAATAATGATTCACCAAACCACACATCCTGGAGATGTTTCACAGATCTGTTCTTATTTCAACAAAGGCTTGTTCTGAAAATGTAGCCCTATATACATTTCTGGAGATCGCAAATTATGTAGCCAGAAGTATGAATGGCTGCATATCATCTTTTGCTAGGGTGTTTTGAGTGGTTACTAAGCAATTGCTAGGGTGTTCTAGGTGGTTGCTAAGGCATTGCTAGGCGGTTACTAAGGTGTTCTGAGTGGTTGCTAGGCGGTTACTAGGGTGTTCTAGATGGTTATGAAGGTGTTGTTGGGGGGTTGCTATGGTGTTCTGAGTAGTTGCTAGGTTATTGCTAAGGTGTTGCTAGGCAGTTGCTAAGGTGTTCTGAGTGGTTGCTATGCATTTGCTAACATAAATTAGCATGGTTCTAGTTTGAATTAGCATGCTGCTAGTGTGTTTATAGCATGTTGTTAGCATACATTTAGTACGAATTATCATGTTGCTAGTATGTTTATAGTATGAATAAGCATGTTGCTGGTATGATTAGTATGTTTGTTAGGATGTTTTATGCTTTCTCAAGCAACAATTATAAAAACATCTAGGAAACTGAACCATTATGCTTTATACAAACTTCCTCTATCAGAAGTTTAGCATTTATAAGAAGTACTGTTGGCTTAGTCCCTGCCTATTATTAAGATATTAACTGTTTAAAGTGCTTTGAAATGTGCATTTTTATTCGATCTTTGACATAATCTCAACCAAAACATGAAAAGAGGGAGGGACATAGTGTAGCTCATCCCCTTAAAAAACAGTCTGTAATGTTTTGTTTTATCCCTGCTCTGCTAGACTAGTTGAGATCAAGAGCATCAAATGTAAAGTGTCTTGAAGCATGTCAGATACTAGAGAGCTTTTTATTGATTATGATTTGATGAGAAGTATGAGGTGACGTGAATAAAACCATTGATCCTGTACATGTTTATATCAGTTTGATATCTCCTAGCTTAAAGATGTCCTAAAAACTTACAATACTGATACTAACATCTAAAAACTTTATTTTAATTTCATGGGACCTTTAATTCTACCACCTGCTTCGAATGTTATCATTCGATTGATTGGGCATTATCAATGGTTATCAGCTGATATATATGGGCCAGTAGGGGCCTTCTGCGCCTACTGCTAGGCTGTTATCATCCATCTACATGGTTAATCAGCTATACTAATAGAGAAGACTCCACATCTGTTTTTACATTTCTGTGGTGCTTGGGTTTAGGGTTGGGGTAGGGGTAGACATTAATAAAATACAATTAATTGGAAATTTTATAAATAATATAAATAACTCTCGTTAACTTCCGACTGTAGCTGTATGTGATCTATAGCTGATTAACCATGTAGATGGATGATAACAGCCTTCTGAGCCTACCAGTATGCACAGAAGGCCCCTCCTGGCCCATAACTATCAGCTGATAACCACTAAAAGCACCAATTCAGTGATAACATTCGAATCGGCTGATTTTACCCAAAGACTTAAGTACCTTACTAACTATTAATTAGCAACTACTTAGTAGTTTATTAAGCTAGTAGTGTTAGTTAATGGTTTGTTAATACCATGAACTTTGACCTAAACTAAAGAGTTACCAAAGTACATTGAAACATGCTGTATTCTGAGTGTGTTGGTCTGATTTTGAAACAGAGAGCAGACACAACTAAGCAGCGTTTAACAATAGCCACAGTCTAATAATAACGCTGAGTCTGCTTCTTCTACTAATCATTCTATGAATGACATTCCTGTGATGACAAAGGTGAATTTTTAGTCGTCGTTACTCCAGTCATCAGTGTGTAGCAGTAATGGACATGAACAGCGCTGAAACATCAGTGTTGTGCCAGGCTTCTGTGGTGTTTTTCTACTGCGGTTGCGGAGCAGGACTTGACAGAAAGTAAAGCCCTGCTCTCCTGCAAGTGGCCAGTGAAAGCACAAACGGCTGACCAGGGTGACCACAGACCAAACCTAAAGAGTGGTAATAGATCTGAATTTCAAGGCAGTTTTTTTTCCTCGGGGTTAAGAGGTTTTGCAGCTTTTACCCACCTGCTGTCTCTTTTAATGAGGCACAGTGTCCGCATTCAGTGTGACCAACATGTACCCTAGAGCCTTTTGAAGAGAATCCAGCCCTTCACTTCTTCTTGAAAGCCTCAAGCTGATTACAAACCCGTCGTCAGCGAGTGCTGGATCCAAGGATATGTCCTGTCTTCAATCCGGGATTAATTAGACTTCTGCGATACAGGCGAGAGGCCAAATTAATTTTGTAATCTGTCTTCGAATAAACAAGAAGCTTTTGGGGAACGCCGCATTCCTGGTTTTTTGCTTCATTAGGACCACGCCGTTCTTTTGAGAAGGTCATAATGGGATTTCTATGGAGCGAGGAGCACCCTGAGTGCTGTAATGTTTAGTAACGGGTGCATTATCCCATTTTGAAAAATTCACTCGACGCTATTTTTTTTTCTTTGCCCCTCCCAAGCTAATGTCTGTTTTTCATGATCTCCTGTTTGAATACTTATGACCCTGTGACCGAATGTTAAATTTAATGCCCAATTTAACACAGGCTTTCTTGTCAGATGGCTCTTTGTAGTGGTGGTCCTGTAATCCTCCATCAGGAAGCGGGCTGTTGTTGATGTGTGAGTTCATTGTGTGTGTGTGACAGCGCGGCCCCTGGGTCCGGCCCCGGAGCTGTCAGGTCTCGCTGTCACACTTCTCTGTGGGCATGGCCACGGCCAGCTCTCAGCGACAGGCAGAAGTCCTGAATCCAGGGCCTGCGGAGAGATGCCAGCCTCGGCTGAGGAGCAACAGGCAGTGTCAGAGTCCAGGTTTCACGGGTGAAGTGTTGCTTTTTTCTGTGTGTCTCGGAAATCTGCTGTTTATTTGCACCGTGATGCATAACTCAAGCCTTACGATAGAATCAATATGAGTTCCTGGTAAGATATTAATGCCAACGGTTGATTGTCAGATATCACAGCAGCTCTATAAATTGTCCAAGCAGCTCTCATTAGCAATCAGAAGATCTAAAATGTATATTTTTATTCAATAGCATTGCATTACATGGGATGTAAGTGATGTAAAGACATTTATAAAGTTCCAGAAGATTTTATTTTAAATAAAACATTTTAATAATGAATCATGAAAGCAATGCATTGTTATCAACATGAATAACTGACTACATTTACATTATTAAGGTGTTTAAGTTTACAAGAGTATGAATGTTATTGTCATGGTCAAGTTTTAAATGTTATAGTCACTAACCTGTATAGAATTATATATATATATATATATATAGATCAGTGGTTATAGCACATAATTCGCTATCCACATTTCTTTAATTGCAGTTTGGCACTTTCACTTTCGTTTAGGAACACTTTGTGCATGCCCCCCGTGACAGAGATATTGGAGGCATTCGTATAATGCCATTATAGCCCCTGATAACTTCTGGAAGAGTGTTGTTTTAATGGAACTTGATACCGCACACCTTATGGGAAAGAACCCTCCTCATTTGGTGATGCAGGTGTCCTTCTCTCACACAGTAGGTGCAGAAAATGGTGTCAACCTGTTGTGTGTGTACAGACTATCCTGTCGCAAAATGCGGTGAAAATTCTCCACAGTGATAATAGTTTGATTGCGGTGTTTATATATCTGTACTGCACTTCAATGATGCGACTAAAATCAGCGTACTCCACATGTCTTAATTCCATTTCTGTTTAGTTTGATTTTGATTACTTGATTTTTTTTAACTACAAAAATTATAATTTTACTTTTCTACATCGATGGATAAGTGACCGCACGGGCATTGCAGACAAAGAGCATGTGTTTGTGTACATGGAAATGTTTTATCCTCCCTCCTGTTAAATCCATGTCCTGGAACACAGCCCCTCTCCTGTTTTCACTTCTAATTCTAACAGAGGGAGCGATTCTTTTGTTAATGAATCTCCGTTATGAACAACTCGTGTGAAACATTGATATCCCTGCATCTTAATGTTCATATTCACCTTTATGATCTACAGTAAATGGTATATAACTTTTGTAATATTCAATAATTTAGGGTGAACAGTATGCACATGTTACTGTATGTTATAGGCACCCTTATAAGTTACTTCAAAAACTTGTCGTTACTTCACCGACAATTAAACAAGTTTCTGGCACCGCAGTGTCTTGTTGTCATATTTCATTTACATTGTTTGCTGATTTTATTCAACAAAAATAGCATAAACCTAGAATTTAGTGCAGGTTGGTGTTTCTTTGCCTTATGGTTAATGCAGTAAGTGACTGTTCAATAACGCTACTTGTTTAGCACAAAAGTTCGTAACATACAAAAAAAAAAAAAAAATGAAATCTTACCTATGAAATGTTCTGCCTTTATGCTTGGTTTTCTTTGTCTGCTCATTACTACACCCATATGCAGGTCTAAAGTCCAGCATCTTCACATTATCTTTAGTCTTGACATGTGGTTGAATGACATTTGTCCTGGGAGCACTGTACTAATGTCGTGGCAGTATTGACACATACTGAGGGTCCGTATGCAAAATCTGATGTATAAATCTATGGTTCCTGGCAAAGGGATAAAGCTTAAATTTGAATGAAATTTTTTTTAAAACATTATACTGTATACTGTATATTACTTATTGAATGTTAACTAGTGCAACTAGTAGCAAATAATAATATTGACAAATAAAACTTTGTTGTTAATTGTTATAAACATTATTGACACCCACTGGGAGTTGATAAGCTTTGATATATTTTATATGATGTAATAATATATTTTAAATACATTTAATTTGATACATTTTTTTTCAAATAAAAATATGATAATTCTATTTATTACTACTCAGCTGTCTCTGAGCCCCCGTGACATGAGCATAATAGCCAAAAATAATCAGTGTTTTGTAAATGTTTAGGCAGATGTGATGATGACAGCTACAAAACTTGTAAGTGTTGACCTATAAATTATATTAAGAAAAATATAAAATTAACTGAAGATTTTCCTTAGAGTTGTACACAGTATTTAGAGTCAATTTATGCACCATATAGGTATATTTTACTATAGACTATAGATTTATTTTGTGTCATTAAGAGTTAAGAGAGCACTTGCAGTGCCAGAGACACCCAGCAATAAAATATGAAAGTGTAAGCAAAATACATACTGTATCCACTGTATAATGTACATGAAATCACAAGAGAATGATCTTGCAGTCCATACAGTAGCACAGATTTCATTGTAGATTAATGTATCTCCACTTACCTTTGCTTTCATCTTTCAGCTAATCCTTTGTTTGCGCAGCTCTTAGTCTTGTCATCATGGTTTATTTAGGTGCTTTTCCCGTCTTAACAGCAGTCGTCTCTCTGCACTGTTACAGTCCTTCCACAAGCCTGTTGTTGAGAGATATGAAAGGTCCAGTGTTTGTAACCGTAATCTTATTTGCATTGTGGAAATCATTATGTTTACACTACTTTTTCAGATTCAACTGAAAGTTATGAAAGTTCACCTAGATTTACAGATGAGCAGAATGAAAGGGCAGAATAACAGATACAGAACATATTCTTGAAAATGTTAAATGTTTAGGTTTTAACGGAAATATTATTATAATCAAATCAAATCAAATCACTTTTATTGTCACATCAACAGCAGCACGTGTGCTATGATGAGTGAAAAGCTTAGATAATAATATAAGTAATCATAAATATAAAACATCATATAATATATTAATAATATATAAATGATCAAATAAAAACTAATTGTGCAACTTAAATAAATATTAAAAATGAATACAAAGTCACCTATTGAGTTTGAGTAAAATAAATAGTAAATATAATGTTTAAAATGTGTATTTCATGTATTTTGTGCTATAATCTGGTTACATTTATATTTGTCACATGGTTTATATTTTTTACATTTTTGCAATTAGTTTTACTTGTACACTGTAAAAAAAAAATAATAATAATTTTACAGTTTATTTCCAGCAGCTGTAAAATAACGGCTGTTAAATTACAGACATTTACTGAAAATAACAGAGGTTGAATTACAGAAATTTACCAGAAATTTAAATTTAAGGAAATTTTTGTAATTCAACCTCTGATATTTTACAGTAAATTTCTGTAATTTAACTGCCGTTATTTTACGTTGTTATTCCGGCACGCCAGCTGCCCGTAAATAAACCATAAAATTACAGATTTATTTTACAATAATGTAGGACATTGTGTGTGTGTGTGTGTGTGTGTACCATTTATTGTCATTTAAAAAAATATAAAAGTAATTTAGGCAATACGTATTTTAATACACATATTTCTAAATATTATTTGTATTTATTAAACTTCATTTTCTTGTGTTCCCTTTTGTATATTAAAGTATGTTTTTACAAACATGTATGTATTAATTTGTTAATTAAATTTAATAAATAAATATATAGATAAATATATTTAGCATGTAAGTATACTGTAGCATGTTACTGCTCTGTTAAGATGTGCTGGCATGTGCAAATAAACATTTTATTATTAGAACAATTCTCCTATCTTCACAGAAAACCTAAAAGTCAATGATTTCAACATGCAGTGCATAATAATAAATGTGCCTTTATTAATTATGCTAAGGATAAGCCAACCTTAGCCATGTTGACACATTCAGAAACAAAAATAGGAAATTTCTAAAAATATGAAGTGACGTGAAGGTAAAATGTGAAGCAAATGATAAATCCTTTGAATGTCGAATGATTCTTGGTGTTTTTTTTTTTCACCACAGAACATTTTTGTCCATATATATAACATGTTAGTGACATTCTTTGGCACATTTCTATCAAAAAATGAATTCAACCAAAAGGTTCTCAGTGGCATCGATATTGCGAATCTACACTCTAAAAAATGTTGTAACCCAACGTTAAGTCAAATAAGAACAAACTCAACAGTTGTTTTAAAAAATCTGATTTAAATTTAATTGGAAAAAATATAACCCAATGTGGGATTTGTCCATATTTGACCCACAATGGGTGATGACAACCCAGCATTTTTTAAGTGTATGGAGACTCTTATATTTATTGGTTTATTTAACAACAGAACAATGCTTTCTGTTTTCTTTCTTTTTCTGTTACAGACATAGTGGGTCTCTAGCTGTTCTAGTGAGTAAACAGAAATAGTGGTGCTGTGGGTGGAAGCGTGTAGATTAAGGGCTGGTGTCTAAATAATTCACAGTTTGAACACAAAAAAGAATAGTCTGTCAGATGAAGAAGAGCCGGAGTCAGAGATTCAATTAAAAAGAAAGTTTACTAAAGATAGTTTGCCCCTTTTATCAGCAGATGCCAGCTTCAACATTCGCAAATGAGCTCGTGGGGTGCTCTGCTTACAATCTCAAAACATCAACAATTATACTCCCACATACCGTCATTAACTGCGTCTTAGGTGTTTTAACCTGATTGGTTAAAAACACAAACTAAGTACATTTTCATGTGTGTGCTTGCATACAATTCTGAATGATATCTCAATATCTTACAAACGTCAGACAGCCACCAGGTTGTTCAGAGCTGACCCCAGACCTGTGAAAAGATGCACAATCGAATAGAACACACCACACGCACACACACACACACACACACACACACACACACACACACACACACAAACACACACACACACACACACACACACACTAACACACACACACACACACACACACACACACACACACACACACACACACACACACTCAAAGTACAATCTGTTTCTTACCTGAAGCTGAGTGTACTCTCAGCAGTCTTATCCAGAGATGTATACTAGAGACCCAGACTTAAGTAAAAGTACAAGTGCTCTATCAAAAAAGTGACTTGAGTAAAAGTTGAAGTACACTTTAAGCATCATTCTTAGGTGAAGGTACTAAAGTATTCAACATTTTTTCTACTTAAGGATTGCAAGTAGTTTATTTAAAATTTTACTACTTAAGTACTGAAAGTGAAAGTACAAGTATTGTGTTATGTAGTTATTAAAGAAAGCAGTCAAAAGACATATTGTTTTGTTTATTTTAAACATCTTTTTTTGGGGCACATGATTAAGCAGAATGAAAAGAACCATGGTTTACGACTTATAATATAATAAAATATATATAACAGGGTCGCTGCTGGCCAAAATGGTGCCCTATGTGAAATTTGACTGTGGTGCCTCCACAAAGGAACAAAAACACACAAACATAAGTATTTAAACATTTATTTATTTATTTATTTATTTATTTATTTATTTATTTATTTATTTATTTATTTATTTATTTATTTATTTATTTATTTATTTATTATTTATTTTTTTATTATTGCCTCTGGATCAGTGCTGGTCATTCCACCTCATCTTCTTTTGTGACAAATTTCAGCATTAAACCACCATGTAGAATACAGAAGTAATAGTCATTTAAAGAAAAAAAAACACATGACATACCATTAAAACAATGGGTTAGTCAAGCGTTTTTTATAATGTGTCTAAACTACAGCCACAATGTGGATTTAATTTGCATTATAATCTATGGTGACAAACCCTGAGTCTTGCTGTCAGTATAAATCATAGACATTTGTGGTTTTTAGGAATTAAAAAGTAAATTAAAATGAGTGTATTTTTAAATAAAAGCTTTAACATTCAGAAAAAACATCATTAATGAATTCATGCAATAAAAATGGTTTATAGCCTGTGGCTTACAGTAATTTGACTCATTTTATATTATTGATCTTTCAGAAATCACAGAATGAGTCACTTTTGTTATTTAATGTACAAAAATGAAAAATTGGCATATTAAAAACACACAAATCCACTGATATAAAGACTAAAGAGACTTTATTGTCATTGCAGTGATACAAGCAATATTAACAGCTGCAATCAAAAATGTGTAGAAATAGACAAAACAGTAAACAATGATAACTGCAAAGAATTATATGATATCTAATTATATAATATAATAACTATATAATAATAAATAATACATACAGTGAAATCATTGTGCAATGCATATGTACTGTATATAGCTGTTGTGCAAACTGAATTGTAAACTATTGCACAAGTTAATAAAAATAATTGAGTTTGTGTAATTATCAGCAACATGGGGAAGAGGGGCAAACGCCAAAAGTCATAGAACATGTCCGGTCATAGACTAGTTTAAGCACAATGCAGAGCCGCAAAGCAAGAAACTGAATGTAAACAACAACATATAAGGCAGATTTGTTGCAGTTGTGGAGAAGTTTAAACGTTAGCCTTACTAATTTACTTGAACAACCAATATATGTTTTCCAGATTTGTGGATATGTTACCTGAAAGTGATGCACGCGATTCATCTTGTACTGTTTTCCTCTTTTCTGCTCCAAACTGCTGTTGTCTTTTCCCGGGCATAGAGCTGGAACTTGCATCAATTATTATAATTACATGCTGCTAGCAGCTGCAACAATAAGTGGACCGGACCGCGCCGCGCACATGCATCTATGCGCGTACACGGAAAAAAATTACATCTCATGTTTGTTTTTGCGTTCGTCATAAAATTCATTTTTTAAATGTATTTAACAACATATTATCAATATATCTTTTTTATACTCCCAGTTAAAGGTAATATTATTAAATAAATGTAATTTTTTTTTTTGAGCAACCGAGATGGTGCCCCCCTCCTGAGTTGAGGCCCTACGCAGCCTGCGTACTCTGCGTATAAGGAGCAGCGGTACTGCCTGTGCTGTGACAGAGCCATCTGCTGCTCTCTGGCAGTGATAATGTGGGTTTGGAATTATTCAAAACATTTTTATAATTGTAAAGAGTAACGATGCAGCATGTTAAAAAATTATCGGAGTAAAAGTAATAAACTCATCGAAAATATATACTGAAGTAAAAGTAGAAGTAGGAGAAAAAAACAATACTCCAGTAGAGTACAGATACAACCTTTTAGTACTTAAGTACAGTTGTGAAGTAGTTGTACTCATCTCTGGTCTTATCAAAACTGCTTAAAAACGGGTATAATCTACATTCAAACTGGCAGCTTACATACAAAGGAATTAACTTTGAAAGCTTAATGGCAAATATCACTATAGACATAATTATCACACAGCAAATTAACAATAAACAGTTGTTTCCAATTCTCTAATAGTCCAGGTCCACTCAAGAGGTCTCCATGACCTCTGACCTGGCTGGGTAGATCCTGAGGAGACCAATCATTTTGTATAGAAAAGCAATCACACACATATTATTCCAGTTGTACTCAGAAGTGGGATGACACTAAGGTCATCATATAATCTAGGCTCTTAAACATTCATCCTAATAGTCATAAAGACATAAGTAAGGATATGTGTTACTCCATCCTGGAGTGGACATCCATCATAAAATCCACATTATCACCGGCAATATATAAAAATATCACAATAGTTGGTAGTTGCACCGGAGACTCTACGTTAGCATTTTAACACAGAAAACATCAGAAGTTCATGATAGGTCTCCTTTAAAAGCCTTTTTTCAACAAATGATTTTTTGATGATGAAGCATAGCATTTATCATTCTTATGTTTTTGTCTTTGTTGTGTTAAATATATCACTTGGTCTCTTGTTTGTAGATCTTCCATCACCAAACACTTCTTAATGGGATGGACAAATTATATTGTCACATCTGGAATGCCCATTAATGACAGAATGACTCACAGCTCATAAAAGTGCCAAGTTGACAAACTTTGGGACGTGGACATGACTTCATCTTCTCAGTCCAGAGGTTAAAGTGTGGACTGTGTTTTTGTTTCCTCGCAGCTGTGAAGGAACTGACTCATTGCAGAGCTTGTCACAAACCCTGGAGCCTTGACAGTTTAATATATAGGCTGTCAGCTCTTCAGACAGAGACGTGTGTGTGGACAGAAAGACCACCTTTGTTTTGCTGCATGAAGCCATGGAATTACAGCTTATTTTCTAGGAGTGGAACTCAGTTTCCTTCACCAAACAGGGAAACATCAAGGGGGAATACAGACTGTGAGCTGGTACAAGTCTTACTTCAACATTTGTGCAAGAGACACATTAAAAGAATATGACAGCATGTTTTATCAATGTTTTTGTTGGCAGCCTGAGTATGAGGATAACTTTTAAACAGTCATTTGATTTAACAAACAAATCAAACAAACACAAACATTAACATATGTTTAATGAATGATTTGAGCGTTTGAAATAAAACATTGTATCAACCATTGGTAAAACTAAGTGTTATGCTTAAATCATATAATTCATAGAATCATTGACTGACAGTCAATCAATCAATCAATCAATCAATCAATCAATCAATCAATCAATCAATCAATCAAT
>CAIGQZ010032551.1:4501083-4517770 GCA_903798205.1 Danio tinwini | reverse complement strand
AGTTAGTTAGTTAGTTAGTTAGTTAGTTAGTTAGTTAGTTAGTTAGTTTACTATCCTTTTAAGCTCATACTGTGCAGTTCTTCAAATTCCCAAATGATTCTGAGGGTGAGAAAGAGCCTTTGGTTTCTGAGAAAGCATGTTTTTGGATGGCCTGAAGGAGGATGCATTTCAAAGAGCTTTAATACATGTCTAGGCCTGCAGGTGGGGCAGATAGAAGGAAGAGAGAGTGAGTGAGAGAGAGAAAGAGAGAGGGAGAGAGAGAGACCCAATTACTGACCTCAGGAGGGAGTCAGAATTCCTCAGATTAGAGTCACTGGCAGTTTGCTTCACAAATGCATTTCTTGTAATTGAGTACACAACCTGGCTCCATTAATCCTCTGTCTTCTGCCTATTGCTGAGATCAGTTCATCCGAGCGGGCTAAAGTTATTAACGAGGACCATTAGATTCACTGCTTATTTGATAGAATTTCTGAAGAAAGAAATGGTGTAGCATTCAATGAGTTTCATGACTGGCTCATGCTGACTTTCTTCACATGCTGGAGGCATTATTATTATTATTATTTTGTATTTATTATTGAAGTTAAAAACGTTTTCTGAGGCTTTATAACCTAAAGTTTTAATTATGTGACTCTCAGCAAAAATGGTGCCAACTTATTTTCATTTCTTTCATTTACTTATAGAGGAAGGCGTTTACTGGCATCTGCTTCTAGTTTAAATCAAAGAGGTTTTTTTTTCTTCTGCAGCATACATTATATATGTTCAGGCCCTATTAACAGGGCTTACTGTGTTGTAGAGACAGAAATATTAACGTCTGATATGAATATAAATGGAGAATAAATGCCAATATGTTGGAAAACAGTATCAAAGAAATGTTTTTGTTGTTGTAAGTTTTGCTGTTTTTTTAGGTTGTTGTAAGCAAATATTTTACTCAAGATCAAGTAATTTAGTAAAGTCAAACCGATAACCTTCTGCCATTTTAAACATTGTGGGTCATTTTGTTTTACCTTTTACATTTGCTTATAATTTACCCTACTGTAAAACTTAATATACTCTATATACAGTATTTATAGTTTCTTAGTATTTTGTGACAATGTTTTATATTTATATATGCATTTGAATGGCATTATTTGACTTTTATCTCTCACAACTTCTGTTGTTGAAAATGTAACTTTTATTGACTTTATGTTTGAAACAATATATTGCCTAAAAAATTAATTTATTAAATATTCATAAAAATCTATCTGTAAATTAAGAAAAGGGAGCTCATTTCTTGGTTCTGAACTAAAATTGACCTGACAAAACCAATATATTGACACTGTTTTGTTTCAAGCTACTACAAAATGTCAATAAAAGTGAATTTGTAAAATGTTTCATGGTCAAAAATTGTCAATTCAAAAGCGTGAATAAACAGAAAACACATGACTCACAAAACAAAAATTGGCTGCGTCCGAAACCACCTACTACTCAGTAGGGATTGCATTGGAATTTAAACGTACTACTCGGCCATTAGAAAAGTATGTTCTATACAGTATGAATGTGAGAAGTGTGAATGGAACTTGGACGTACTACATACACCATTTTGTCATGATCACGTGACTCACTTGCATGAGTTTTGTCGCTTCACTCCCATTATTAATTCTCTCACGGGGCATTATGGAATAGCGCAGTGTGCATCGGATGCACACTCCAGAATCTTGCCAAAAGTACTAGGTCATCTGGGTAGTCTTTGCATACTGATTTTCAAATTCTATGAATTCAGACACACTACTTGGCTCGCATACTGTTTTTAGCTTACTATATAGTATGGAAGTTTTGTAGCATGCAATTTCAGATGCAGCCATTGCTATTAACAGATTTTTTTATTTTTTTATTTGCTTAATTGTTTGTTCATTTGTTTGTTTGCTTGTCCTTTTGTTCATTCCTTTACAACGTAGGATTCCTACGTCTTCTCTATTGTGGACAAGTTTTTAATTAACGGTGGGTTGGTAAAACACTTTGGTTGTATCTTTTACTGTGTTTCTTTTAATGTAAAGCACTTTGTGACTTCTTGTCTGTGAAAGGGGCTATATAAATATATTTTACTTATATATATTCACAAGTATTCATAAGCTGATGTTTTGCACTATAAAGTCCTAAACTCTGGGATCATGTCTTGTTTGCATATTTATAGTCAGTATCATTAATTGCACAATGTATGCGACCACTTTACATCTAAATATTACTTATTTTTATTATTAAAGGTAATAAGAATCTTCTCTGACTGTTGAAGTCAGTATTTTGTATCACTATTAGGCATTTGCTTCCTGGTTTATATATTACTGTTCATATATTGCTGCATATCTATGACTGTCCAAGTAATTGTTCTCGATTATTAAACCCAGCTGCGACATTCTAACACTGAATTGTTTCACACTGTTTTTTGCTGTACTGAAAACTAATATGTAAAAGATTTCTCGTTTAAAGCAGGGATTTAGAGTGATGGTAACCCAGGGTTAAGAACGGTGAGAAAAGCTCCAGGATTCTGTGAGTCTAGTTTTTCTTGAGATAAAACTAATGACGAGATTTTTGTGTTTTCACACCAAAACACACAAATTGATGCAAACAATACTATACATTTTGTGAAAAGGCATCACAAAATCAGTAATTCTGTGCTCTAGATATTTAAAATGTCCCTCAAAATACTGGAATGATGATTAGCAGAATACATCAAATCTGAAATTGTACATGTATAAGCTCTGAGCAGAATGTGCTCAACCAGAATCCATTGAACATCAGTCAGCACAGTGACCCATGTCACCATGACATATGGCCCGGCATTATCCTTCGCTCGTATAAAGGTGGGCTAGTGTTGTGCAGGGTCTCTACGTGGCTCTCTGCCATTCTGAGATAAAGCCATCGATCCATGGCTTTTCAAAGCTTCTTCTTTCAGCCAGAGCCTCAGGCCACAGTCTTTAACAGATGGGCCTTTCTTCAGACGCAGCCTTCCCTTAGATGCTGATACAGTCACAGAGTTGGGTGTGAGCCCTTTCAGGCGAATGGCTGTATACCCTCTAATTAGGCAGCTTGATGGCTTCTTTCACTGATTCTGCATAGAACCTGAGAAACCCATGGAGAATACAAAAGAAGCAGGTATCTTGGGTTACATTGACTGAAAGGGTAGCCCTTCAACCTTCAAACTTAGATTCTCAGGATTTGGCAATTATGTGCTTTGAGTAAAAATTATTTTGAGTTTTTTTTTTTACTACAAAATTATCAATGAGCTTTTTAGTTTTTAATAGTACAACAAGTCATAAAATATTGACAATCTAACAAATGCTGGGTTGTTTCAACACAATATAGGTTAAAAATAAACAAACCCAACAGCTTGGTTACATTTTTTGAGCCAACATTTGGATTCATTTACATCCTACTCAAATCTGGATTGAAACAACCCTACATTTTTATGCTGTGTATGTTTTTATACCCTAAACGTTGAAAAAAGTTAATTTACATATAAATGTGTAGATGTATATATTTTTCCCAGTTCCCCAATACATCAGCGATGAAGAATAAACTGGCATACAGTGCTCATTATTTTCACAAACTTAAATTAACAAGTAGTTGCATTGTCTGAGCAGTGAAAAATCTGCATGATCAAAAATCTCAGCTATTGATTTTTTTTTCTTACTTCAAATAAGTCAGTAGTGAAGTGTGGTCAATGCAAATCAAGGTTTGATTTTATTCCATGCTTTAGGATACCCCATTTGACAGGGCTGTTATACTTTTTGGTAGCTCAACGGACTGGAATACAGAATAGCCACAGGATGTTGAGCTACAGATTTCACAAGCCCTGTAAAAGTCTGAATGAATACATTATTTAAGCCTGGGTATAAATGCTAAGAGAAATCTTTTAACGATTAGCTCGTATGAACCAGTCAGTGATATATGCATTAAGAAACTAATTCTTTAGAGGAGACTAAAACAAGCAAAATAATGTATCTTCAAGTTTTTGCTGTTTCTGCCAGCACGTTGTTTCTTTTAAGAGAACTCAAGATGGCTTTTGCCATTCCAAATTAACCAGACCCAAAGATGTGGCATACTAAACAAACCCAGTAATCTCAAGCAGTGATTTTCATACTATTGGTGTAACCTAAGGTCTGCCCAGTGTGCTGCAGGCCAGCTGGCACAGCAGAAAAGTAACACCACTCATGGGCATGAGTAGCTCCATCTCCACGCCGCTGATCAGCAACACTCCCGTCCTGCAGATCTGATTTCATTCAGCTGTGTATCTGCTTAAGTTACTCCTCACAAGCCTCCGCAACATGGCACATGTACAAAATGATAGATCATCCCTCAAATCCTTGCGTCTTTTCTGTCATCCTATATAATTCTTTCTTTCAGAGTTTTCAGACACACACTGTTGACAGATCCCCACTCCACTGATATGTCTGCAACCGCGGTGTCACCTTGAGGTTACCAATTTGTTATACACAGGGTGAAAAGGTGGTTTGGCTGAAAGTGAGTGTTTGGGAATGGAAAACCACAGTGCATATGGTATTAGGCATCGTAACGTGGCTCAGACTCAATCCTAAAGAACAATAGAGAGCTTTGATTGTGAAATCCACTTGCTCGTAATAGATGCCGCAGCCAGTGCCTTAACACTTCCTCTTTTTTTGCTGTGTGGGGATTAGGGAGTGTGTTTTCGTGGGAGTGCTTGTTCTGTGTCAGTACACCTCATGAAGAGAGTCAATGGTGGGAACAGTCCCACAGAGCCATATCACCTTCTGCTCTGCATTACATTTGCATTACATGGATCACAAAGTTACACTTTTTTAATGCACATTCTAGGGAGAACATTTGCCAGTATATTATTTAAAACATTTAACTATCAATGGTACATCACTGACACCTGGAAACATGGATACATTTGGCTCAGTCTGGCAAAGCACCAAACCAATTAATGAATGCTTACAGAAATTGATCATATGCTCTACTTGTAGAAATCTTGGTTCTCTAAGTCTCTAATGATTTGTTTGAAGATTTAACCTTTCTGAGGCTCTGTTTTATACTAAGGCATTTTAGTTTTAAAACAGTATTTTAAAATGAAAATGAATCATGTCCTCACGCATTTCTGAAAAGTTCTCTTTGCAAAGTATACCACTAAAAATGCACAATATGTGGCCATGCATGCACTTAAGGCATGCACATTCAAGTATACTGTAAACGACTTTATTTACAAACATGTCCCACCAGGCAGTGGTTCTGGGTCTAACCCAAAACCAGCATTCTAAGTGAAGTTTATTTATATTTTTATTATATTCATAAGTTTATCTGTCATTAGCCAGAAATAAGCCGGGTGGAGTTTATTGAGATCTACCTGAACTCAAACTCCCCTCTCGCCCTGCAAACGGGAGGGAGCCCAGGGCTCGAGGATCTCAAAAGCTTAGGGCTCTCTCCTGGCACAGCATGCCATACAAGCTTTATTATCAATCATCAGCTAAGTGTAAACTCTTGAAATAAGGTTCAAGATGCTTGAAAGGTGAGCGATTGGCGACTTCTTTAACACTAGCTTGCCTCTTGCAAATGTAGGCAGCTGCTGAATTGTACGGACAGGGACAAATCAAGCTGATGCCATACAACTAGTGCCAATGAAAACCAACTGTGCTGTCAGTTTACGTTAAATTGCCTCTGCTTGTGAACACACCAAACATATGGCAGCCATTAGAAACACAAATGTTTTGCACCAGCGTTAGAGGACATGTATTTCTACACCCGAGGGGGGCAAGAGTCGTTTTTTTCATTTCACAAAGAGAAACCAGAGGATGAAATGCGCACAGATAAAGCATAAATAAAGCATTGTTTACTACCAGCATTGCAGTAATTGTCACTTACCCCAAAGCGATTTGCTCATGCTATTTGGTCTGATAATCTAATAATCTATATATTTTGCTAAATATTTGAGTAATTCGGGTGGCGCAGTAATGCAGTGCGTAGCACTGTCACCTCACAGCAAGAAGGTCGCTGGTTCATGCCTCGGCTGGGTCAGTTGGCATTTCTGTGTGGAGTTTGCATGTTCTCCCCATGTTCGTGTGGGTTTCCTCTGAGTGCTCAGGTTTCCCCACAAGTCCAAAGACATGCGTATTAGGCGAATCGGTCTGTAGAATCGTCTGTAATGTATGTCAGAATCAGAATCAGAATCAGTTTTATTGCCAAGTGTGCTTCACACACACAAGGAATTTGTTTTGGCAACAGAAGCTTTCAGTGTACATAAAGTGACGAGTGACAACACAAAATTAAATACAAGAAAAGAAAAGGCAATAAACATTAAACATTAAACAGAGATGCAGTCAGTCAAAAAGAACAAGAAAACATCTGGATGTTGAATTGTATGTACAGATATGTTGTAAATATACAGGTTATAAGGTGCTGTGTACAAGTGCGTATGAGAAAGTATTGCACGTTTATTGCACAGTAGGGGAATATTTAACTGTTCATGAGGTAGATGGCCTGAGGAAAGAAACTTTTCCTGTGTCTGGCTGTTTTTGTGCTTGGTGCTCTGTAGCGCCGACCAGACGGTAACAGTTCGAACAGGTAGTGTGCTGGGTGTGAGGCGTCCAGAGTGATTTTACGAGCCCTTTTACTCACTCTGGAAGAGTACAGTTCTTGAAGTGTAGGAAGTGTAGTGCCAGTGATTCGTTCAGCAGTCCGGACTATTCGCTGTAGTCTACGGAGGTTGGTTTTGGCAGCTGAGCTGAACCAGACGGTGATTGAAGTGCAGAGGATGGATTGGATGACAGCTGAGTAGAACTGTACGAGCAGCTCCTGTGGCAGGTTGAACTTCCTCAGCTGACGAAGGAAGTACAGTCTCTGCTGGGCTTTCTTTACAATGGAGTCTATGTGAATGTCCCACTTCAGATCCTGAGAGATGGTGGTGCCTAGGAACCTGAATGACTCTACTGCAGCCACAGTGCTGTTCATGATGGTGAGTGGGGGGAGTGCAGGGGGGTTTCTCCTAAAGTCCACTATCATCTCCACTGTTTTGAGCGTGTTCAGCTCCAGGTTGTTGTATCTGCACCATAAAGCCAGCCGCTCCACCTCCTGTCTGTATGCAGACTCGTCACCGTTCCGGATAAGGCCGATAACAGTAGTGTCATCCGCAAACTTCAAGAGCTTAATAGAGGGGTCTTTTGCAGTGCAGTCGTTTGTGTACAGGGAGAAGAGCAGTGGGGAGAGAACACATCCCTGGGGGGCACCAGTGCTGATGGTGCGGCTGTCGGATGTGATTTTGCCCATTCTGACTAGCTGTTGTCTATCTGTCAGAAAGCTGGTGATCCATTGACAGACAGAGCTAGGGACAGACAGCTGGGTCAGTTTGTTCTCGAGCAGTGATGGGACGATGGTGTTAAAGGCAGAACTGAAGTCCACAAACAGTATCCTTGCGTAGTTCCCTGGTTTGTCCAGATGTTCTAGGATATAATGCAGTCCCATGTTGACTGCATCATCCACAGACCGGTTTGCTCTATAGGCAAACTGCAGGGGGTCCAGCAAAGGTCCAGTGATGTCCTTCAGATAAGCTAGCACCAGTCTTTCGAATGACTTCATGGCCACAGATGTTAAGGCAACAGGTCTGTAGTCATTGAGTCCTGTGATCTTTGGTTTCTTTGGTATTGGGATGATGGTGGAGCATTTGAAGCGGGATGGAACTTTGCGCTGTTCCAGTGATCTGTTGAAGATCTGTGTGAAAATGGGAGCCAGTTGGTCCGCACAAGTTTTCAGACAGGCTGGTGAAACACCATCTGGACCTGGTGCTTTTCGTCTCTTCTGTTTACTGAAGATCTGACGCACATTATCTTCACTGATCTGAAGTGCCTGGGTGGAGAAGGAGATGGCTGGAGGTGTTGATGGCTGTTTACTAAGGATCTGATGTCCATTATCCTCACTGATCTGAAGTGCAGGGGGGGAGAGGAAGATGGCTGGAGGTGTTGATGGCTGTGTAGGGAGATGATCCGGGTGGGTGTGAGGTGTCTGGTCAGAGGTGTCAAATCTACAATAGAAGATATTCAGCTCGTTTGCAAGATGTTTGTTGCTGTCGATACTGGGGGGTGGCGTTTTATAATTTGTGATGTCTTTCAGGCCTTTCCATACTGATGCAGGGTTGTTGGCAGAAAACTGGTTTTGCAGCTTTTTGGCATAGCTTTTCTTGGCCACACCAATATCCTTTGTCAGTGTGTTCCTGGCCTGATTGTATAAAATCCTGTCCCCGCTCTTGTAGGCATCCTCTTTTTCATGACGAAGCTGTCTAAGTTTTGGTGTAAACCATGGTTTATCATTGTTAAATGATAAGTAGGTCCTGGTAGGGATGCATAACTCCTCACAGAAACTGATCTATGATGTTACAGTCTCTGTGAGCTCGTCTAGGTCGGTGGCTGCAGCTTCAAAAACACTCCAATCAGTGCATTCAAAACACACTTGTAAGACTTGCTCTGTGTCGTTTGTCCATCTCTTAACAGTCCTTAATACTGGCTTAGTAGTTTTAAGTTTTTGCCTGTAAGTTGGTATAAGATGAACCAGGCAGTGGTCGGAGAGTCCTAGAGCTGCTCTGGTGACGGAGCGATATGCATCCTTTATTGTGGTGTAGCAATGATCCAAAATGTTATTGTCTCTGGTGGGCATGTGATGTGCTGTTTGAATTTAGGCAGCTCATGTGTGAGTTTTGCCTGATTAAAGTCTCCGAGAATGATAAAAGCAGAGTCCGGGTGTCGTTGTTCAGTCTCTGTGATCAGATCAGACAGCTGTTGTAACGCAGTCCTCACGTGTGCTTGTGGTGGAATGTAAACACCGACGAGAACGAACGAGGAAAACTCCCGCGGTGCATAAAACGGCTTACAGTTAATGAAAAGCGCTTCCACATCAGGACAGCACATCTTCTTTAACACAGTTACATCCGTACACCATCTCCTGTTGATGTAAAAGCATGTCCCACCACCGCGTGTTTTGCCCGTTGACTCCGTATCGCGATCTGCTCTGTACAGCTGAAAGTCCGGTAAGTGTAATGCGCTGTCCGGAATGGCTTCGTTCAGCCAGGTTTCTGTGAAACACAGCGCAGCAGAGTTGTTAAAGTTCTTGTTTTCGCGTGAGAGCAGAAGTAGTTCGTCCATTTTGTTAGGAAGCGAGCGGAGATTCGCTAGATGGATGCTAGGCAGCGCTGTTCTGAAGCCGCGTTGTCTCAGCCTGACGAGCGCGCCGGCTCTTTTTCCACGCCGCCGGGTCTTGTATTTCTTCCACAAAGCAGCTGCTCCGCCGATGACAATGTTCCGCAAAACGCCAGAGAAATCAAAATCCAGTTGGTGATTAGTTGGTGTGCACTGCCGAATGTTCAGCAGCTCATCCCTGGTATAACTGATTGTGTTTGATAAACATAAAACAGGACAGACTAACAGAACTAGTGTAAACACTGAAGAGCTCCACACCGAGGCAGCCATCCGCGGCGCCATCCTGAGAGTGATCTATGTGTGTCTATGTATGTGTGTCTATGGGAGTGTATGGGAGTTTCACAGTTAAACCAGCGAAAATCCAAATCTTTGTGCTTCTTTCTTTACTTAAAATGTATACTTGGGTACATCACTTCAGTTTTTGTTCTCGCACTTGCACTGATTCGTTGCTCAAAAACCAATCATATTGCTCTCCTCAGCCACCGGCCCATTAGACATGCTGAATAGGGCCAAATAGACCGGACGAGAGCCAACAAAAATGCAAGCAAAGCTTCCATTTCTGTGCCCATGTGGTTGTTTACAGGACATCTGATTTTTGTAATTTTCTGTGTAACACTTTGGTCATGAGTTAAGGGCTTGAGGATAACCCAGCAAACAATTTTGTGTTTAATAGATGTCTAATAGACATCTAAATGTAGACAGCTTGGCTAAAACAAGGCTAAACTTGGGCTGTCAGTAAAAATCTAATAGACATCTAAGAATAGCCCAACACAAATAGACAGATTAGACAGACTTTATATGTGCAGTCATTCATTTCTGTTTATTTGATGACTAGTCTAGTTTTGGCCTATTCTTAGACGTCTATTAGATTTTCACTGACAGCCCAAATTTAGCCTTGTTTTAGCTAAGACGACTATGTTTAGAAGTCTATTAGACATCTTTTAACAGCAAAAAATGCTTGCTGGGAAGGGAGGAATAATACAACGACCCAAAAGACCAAATCAAGGAGACAATTTTAGTTATTTGTTGACATTACTAGAGGCCAACTAGAGATAATAACAGAAAATGAGTTTTATTTTACAAGAAAATACAAAGGCACATGTTCTCTCAGTGACACCTTTTGTACAAGCTTCTTTTTTCAGTGGTATTATAATGGGTACCGCAAAGGGTTAACAGCTCCATTACAATGTTTTTACTGTAGGGTGGTGGACCATTAAGTGGTTTCGGTAAACAAATCCAGACTCTTTGCGTTGCCTCTCATCTGCCAACAGAGTAGAAAGGTTTACATCATGGCCTAATGGACTTGTGCATATTTCTACTTGCCTCTTCACTTTTAATGCAACACTCCACTTGATACTTGCTGAGCTGTAATGGAAATGTTAGCATTTCTCACACTTGATTTTGCATGGCTACTATCATTTATTATCCAAAACAGCTGGGGGGACCTGTAACCAAGGAACAACCGAAACATATTACTCTAAACTGTCAAAAAGACACGGTCTTGCTGTGGATCTCAAAGCTGAAGTTGATAAATGGGAAACAATGTAAACACATTTAACATGAAATTAAATTTTCTTTTGAGCACAGCTATTCATTTTAACAAGAAAAACTGTGCAAAACAAGCAAAACCACACATGATTCAGTGGAAATGATTCACTCATACCTGTAGCAAAACATCTGATATACATTGAGGTAAAACTGTATTGAAACTAGAATAAAAGCAACAGGAGCTTGTTAATGTGAAGGCACGGATTACCCTCAGGAAAAAAGGACTCCACTTTAATGACACCAATAAATGACTCAACAACAGTCACCCAGCTGCATGGACATGCATCATATTTTCTCTCTGATTTTCTTCAGAGTTTTTTTTTTTCTGTCTGCATGTTTTCTAGTCTTCCTAGGGGGTCATTGGAAAAACTTTTAGCAAGATGCAAACAGGATTTGACACTTGGGCAAACCTGAAAAAGGCCCAGCCTGCTGGTTGTCAAGATAAATAAAGCACACATGCACTAAAACCTGGCCATGTCAGGCAGAGTAGATTAGTTTTAAAGAATCAGGTTATAATTTTAACACATGACATCTTACCATTTTCCACAACCCAGGCAACTTCAAAGGGAGAATATGGTATTTATGGATGGACCCATAACTCTGGATCTTTTAAAAACGGTCAGGTTTCATTAGACAACGCAAGGAAAATGGAAACCAGATGAGAGTTAGGCCACTGGACTCAGCTAAGCCTTAAGCTAGACAGAGTAAAGATAAAGAGATAGAAGATCTGAAAAGTAAACATGTAGTGACCTATACTTTCAACAAAACAACTGTTTGTACTAATTGTAATATTGCAAGCTTTGTTTTTAATTCAGTCAAGATTGCGAGACAAAAGCGCAAGTGTCAACTTTTGTAGCACAGCACATATTTGGTTTCATTTTGACCCTTATAAACAGCTCAGAATCCAGGACAGTTTACTTTGTAGAGACATAAAATGTTATTGGAGTAGAATACTTGAGAGTATGTCTTTTTCTAAACTTTTTAGTCCTGAAGACTTTTTAGAAAATACATTTTCTTATAACTCACTTTTACATCACACGTCACAATATAATTAACAACAATGTGAACAGGTTTTTTTTTTTTTTTTTGAAGATGTATGAAATTGAAGATGCATGAAAATTTCCACCATGTTTAATGTGTTGGGTTTATTAATGGAATGATGTTACACGTTTTAAAAACAAAATAGATTTTCATGTTTTAAAGGTTAATACCATACAGTGTAGGAACAAAGTTAATTAAGTAAATAAATAAAGACACATTTTCTATCATTTTAATAATAAATTGGAAATGGCACATAAAACATTTCAAACCGTTGACTCTTAAGGCGCAAGACGTGTTTGGCGTGGTTTGTTACTATTTTCAGACCAGCGCAACCCTAATTTTCACATTTTGTACCACATTGTTTAAATAGCAAATCCATTTGCACCACTTTGTGGATTCATAAGTGTGCCGGTCTATAAAGAAGGTGTGTTAAGGCGCATTGTTGACGCGTTGCTATTTTGAGAAACTGAAATAGACTACGCCATTGACCAAGTAAAAGCTGGTCTACAGTCATGCAGAGTGAGTTAGTTATGCACCTATGCAGCTTCAAGCGCTTAATACACACAGGATGTATAGCAATACACAAATATTTTTACATATGAAAAAGGATTCAAATGTTACAAAATGTATTATTTTAATTTTAATATTATTTTAATTATTATTTTCTACATTAATATAAAATTACTGCCACCATGCCTTCTTCATGTCCTGGGTTTTTTTTTCAATTTATTCATGACAATTTGAATTTGTATAATGTTATTATTATTATTATCAGTATTATTTATTATATGCATATTTATATTTTCATTCATTCATTTTCTTTTCGGCTTAGTCCCTTTATTAATCCAGGGTCGCCACAGTGGAATGAATCAGCAACTTATCCAGCACATGTTTTACGCAGCGGATGCTCTTCCAGCCGCAACCCATCTCTGGGAAACATCCATACACACTCTTTCACCATCATACACTACGAACAATTTAGCCTACCCAATTCACCTGTACCGCAAGTCTCTGGACTGTGAGGGAAACCGGAGCACCTGGAAGAAACCCACACGAATGCGGGGAGAACATGCAAACTCCACACAGAAACACCAACTGACCCAGCCGAGGCTCGAACCAGCGACTTTCTTGCTGTGAGGCGACAGCACTACCTACTGTGCCACTGCGTCACCCATATTTTTATATTTGTTTTAATACTATAGTTTTGTCGACTGTCGGGTTATGGAGACATATGCATCACCATATAGGCCATAAGAACAGGACGTGTGTTTGGATATAACTCAGTTTTTTGACCACACTTCGTTTTTTATTGTTCATTTATTTGTTTGCTCGAAATTAGATCTGAATTTATAAATAGTTTTGAAAAAAATCTTTGAGCTTAACAAACGAAATGAAATATGTAGGCTAATGGATGTCTTCAGTGGAGTGTGTACAACACTGTTTTTCTTACTGCAGGGGTAAAGAGTAAAAGTAAATAAAGAGAAAGTGAATAGGCCGAATAAAGAAGGCTCGTTCTTTATCCTCGCTGCAGATGGTCTGTATAACTGCTTTCTCGCTAGTGAAGTGTTCAGTTTTTCTACTTACAAAATCCGCCATGTAAATAGCAAATGCGCCATGGTGCGATGCAATTAAAGGGAATGTGAGATGAGACTCTAATTGATTTAATGCATGTTAGATCGTATTTTTCCATCCTTAAAATAGCAAAAGTGGATTCGGAAATGCCCTTAATGCTTTTGCGCCTTAGACTTTTTGACTAGATTGTTAAAATAGAGCCCTAGACTCTTTGACTTTGTTGACTGTAAAAAAAAAATGTGTTGTGGAAATTATACGAGAACTGTGGAATAGTCATGCAATAGTCATGGGATTTTTCTTGACTAAAGTGACAAAATTTGAGCATTTAGAATATTAAATTAAGTATGAAATAATTTAATATATATGACCTGTGTGCATAAGTACTTTACCAGAATAAGTACTTATTCTCATATTCTCATTAAATGACAACTTCTTTACATTATATGATGTCCTTTTTATAAGTTGTTTGCATTTTAAGATGAAAGGTTTTATCTACAAAGTCAAACTCTAGCTTGGCTCTATAAGGTTCTTTCTGTGAGCCAAAATCTGTGATCAGCATTTTGAATGCACGCACGAGGGCCAATAAGCATTAGTTTTCATTGTCATTTCGCCATATTGCTCCTTTGACAGTGGAAAAAACCAGAAAGAAACAACTGTGTTGTATATAATTGAGAAGAAACCTGAAACTGAAAAAGTGTGTAAATGTTATGATTTAGAAGCATTTTTTTTGTCACATTGATGAAAAAGAAACATCCAAGATAATATTTATCAACTTAAATGCTTTTTTTTTCTATATTTCATGTACAGTATTTGTGTATTTAAACCTAAATATACGCAGTACATATGTAAATACAAACTTTTATTTTGGATGTAATTACATTGTTATAACAATGTAATTACTATGTAAAAACATTGTAATATGTAATTACAAACTTTTTGGTTGTAATTACTATGTAATAACATGGTAGTTACCACAGTGTTAAACATTGCAATAACATAGTTACATCCAATATAATATTTAGAAATGCAAATGTTTCTTTGTATATTGCATGTATAATATTTGGTTATTTATAGTTGTATACGTAAATATTCACAATGCACATGTAATTACAAACTTAAATACTATGTCATTACATTGTAATTATCTAGCTATTTCTTGTAATTACATCCAAGATAATATTTATAAGCTTAAATGTATTTTTTGTATAATTAATTTACAGTAATTGTGTATTTAAACATATTTGCAGCACATAGGTAATTGCAAACTTTTATTTTGGATGTAATTACATCCATAATGGCATTGTTATAACATTGTAATTACATTGTTATAACATTGAAATAGGTAATTACAAACGTTTATCTTAAATGTAATTACTATGTCACTACATTGTAATTACTTTTTCATTACATGTAATCACATTGTAGTTACTTCCAAGATAATATTTATAAATGTAATTATTTCTTTGCATATTGCATGTACAGTATTTGGTAATCTATAGTTATAGTACACATGTAATTACAAACTTGATTAGTATGCATTACATTGTAAATACATTGTTATTATATCCGGGATAATGTTTACAAACGTATTTTTTTGTATGTATCATGTACAGTAATTGTGTATTTTTACAAAAAATATATGCAGTACATATGTAATTACAAGCTTTTATTACAACTTTTTATAAGTTGTTTGCATTTTAAGATGAAAGGTTTTATCTACAAAGTCAAACTCTAGCTTGGCTCTATAAGGTTCTTTCTGTGCGCCAATCAGCATTTTGAATGCACGCACGAGGGCCAATCAGGATCAGTTTTCTTTGTCATTTCGCCATATTGCTCTATTGACAGTGGGAAAGACCAGAAAGAAACATAAAATCAGAATCAACTGTGTCATATATAATTGAGAAGAAACCTGAAACTGAAAAAGTGTGTAAATGTTATGATTTAGAAGCATTTTTTGTCACATTGATGAAAAAGAAACACTTTACAACTTATAAAAAGAACATCACATAATGTAAAGAAGTTGTTATTTAAATGGATGTAATTACTATGTAATAATATCGTAATTGCGTTTTTATAACAATGTAATTACATTGTTATAGCATTGTAAGAGGTAATTACAAACTTTTTCCTTTAATATAATTACTATGTCGCTACATTGTAATTACCGTGTCATTACATGTAATCACATTGTAGTTACATCCAAGGTAATGTTTATAAATGTATATATTTCTTTGTAAATTTCATGTACAGTAATTGTGTATTTAAACGTAAATGTACGCAGTGCATATGTAATTATATTGTGGTTACATCCAAGATAATATTTAGAAATGTAAATGTTTTTTTTCTATATTGCATGTACAGTATTTGGTTATCTATAGTTATATACGTAAATATTCACAGTACACATGTAATTACAAACTTAATTACTATGTCATTACGTAGTTTATAAACTACTTTTTTTGTTTATTTATGTACAGTCATTTTGTATTTATACGTGAATATACGCAGCACACATGTAATTACAAACTTTTATTTTGGATCTAATTACATCATCATTGCGTTGTTAAAAAATTGTAATTGAATTGTTATAGCAATGTAATAACATTGTAATTACTACATTGTTTTAACATTGCAATTACATTGTTATAGCATTGTAATAGGCAATTACAAACTATTATCTTAAACGTAATTACTATGTCTCTACATTGTAATTACTATGTCATTACATGTAATCACATTGTAGTTACATCCAAGATAATATTTATAAATGTAAATATTTTTTGTATATTGCATGTACAGTACTTTGTTATCAATAGTTGTATACATAAATATATACAGTACACATGTATTTACAAACTTAATTACTATGGCATTACGTTGTAATTACATTGCTATTGCATGTAATTACATCCAAGATCATATTTTTAAACTTAAATGTTTATTTGTATATTTCATGTACTGTAATTCTGTTAGTGTACATAAATATACACAGTACATATGTAATCACAAACTTTTACTTTTGATGCAGCAATTACTATGTCATAACACTGTTATAACAATGTAATAATATGGTAATTACTACATTGTAATTACATTCTTTTAACATTGTAATTACATTGTTAAAACATTCTAATTACATCTATGAGAGTACTGTAAATGTGTTTTTGTATATTTCAGGTAAAGTACAATCTTGCCCTCATGTCTGCTGAGGCCATGAGTGAGACATAAGAGCAGATCATTATCTTCTTCACCCTTATACATTCCACACACACACACACACAGACACAGACACAGACACAGACACACACACACACACACACACACACACACACACA
>CAIGQZ010032551.1:4490983-4500983 GCA_903798205.1 Danio tinwini | reverse complement strand
ACACACACACACACACACACACACACACACACACACACACACACTCATCTCAACGACCACAAGACTGATCCGTTCCATCTTCCTCGACATGCCAAGAGGATTTTCACAAAACAAACATTGCTGAGAGCTGCTGTTGCCAGAGCTCTGGTTACAGTGTGTGTCATGTGTATTGTGCTCACTTGTGTGTGTTTGTGAGTGTGCTTCCTCCATGTGATCCTACTTTAGGACCATGGGTTCAGATTGTTGAGGTAATGGGTCATATTTTGGCAGGGTCTCAAAAATGCTTTGGGGGAAATAACAAGATCTTCTGCTAATGTTGTAACTTGTGTCTCTGGGATTTTTTATGTGCAAATGAAAACAGATCTATCTATCTGTCTGTCTGTCTGTCTGTCTGTCTGTCTGTCTGTCTGTCTATCTATCCCTTTTCTAAACAGCTTTCGTGCTTCTGAATAAAGCAAAAACTTAACTCTTAAGAGCTTTTCAAATGTATTTAAATAAAAAGAACTAAAACAATATGCAAATGTTTTGGTTGTGACACATTTTAGGGTTTTCTGCCAGTCTTGATCCTGTCAAGCTTTGTCAGGTTGGATGGTGGACTGTCAATGGATAGCTTTTTTTAGGTTGACCCTAAAATATCAAATAAACTTTCCGACAGTTAACAAAACCTTACACTCAATTAGCAAAACACCAGCCTACATTTGCACAACTGTTAGCACATTGTCACTTTATTTCCAGGTGAAAGAATAGGAGATGCAGTATGGAAAAGGTGAGGAAGACCTGAAAGAGCGGTAGGACATACTCAAATAAGAAGACAACTAAATCCAGGGCCGTGCAGAGACCTTTTGAGGGGCATGTGCTCTAAGTGAAGATCAGGTGGGGGGTGGGGCTTGATCACGAAGTGAAGAGAGAGTTGGTGATCGAGAAGTGAAGGGGCACTTTTACTCATTTGAGGGGCATTTGCTCTGTACAGGTTGAGCCCTAGCTGTGCATGTGACTGACCAAATCTGTATGAGGAAATTCATGCTACAAATGTGGACTATATAATAAACCACGCACTTAACTGTATAGCAGACCTATACAGCTATTTTGTATTATTGATCTAAACAATGTGATGACAGGGCTGAGCCTGGTTAGTACCAGGGTGGGAGACCACATGGGAAAACTAGGTTGCTGTTGGAAGTGATGTCAGAAGGGCTCTGTGTAAGTCCTAATGCCCCAGTAAAGTAAATGGGAGGCTATACCCTCTGTAAGCACCATCTTTTGGGTGAGATGTTAAAGAGCAGGGATGTAATACCAGTGTCCTAGCTAAATTCCCTCTATTGGCCCTTACCAATCATGGCCTTCCAATTATCATCATCTACGAATTGGTTCTTACACTATCTCTCCACTTCCCCTACAGCTAGTATGTGGTGAGCGCACTGGCATCGTTGTCCTGTGGCTGCCATTGCATTAACCAAGTGGATGCTGCACACTGTTGGTGTTGTAATGAGACCCCTCTCATGATTGTAAAGCACTTTGAGTGTATGGCTATATACAATAAATGTGCTTTATAAATACACATGTAAGGAATGGTATTTTAACTACAGGGGTTCAAACTGTAGTTCTGCCGAATGACTAATAAATGATCAGTATGATGGTGTACGTTTCTAACTGTACATTTCTAGTCAAACCATCCATCTGCAATCTTATACCAAAAACGGAAATAAGGACAGTATTAATAGCTTAAAATGTGGCTATATAGTGTTGCTATTATGTGATTGTATTGTATTGCAACATGGAGCAATTAAGTGTTGATGTTAAATCAAAAGTAATTTACAAATATTTGAAAATGAAATGATTTGATGACAATAATTATCTATGGTTACAACTGAATTAGTTACAAATAACTGCATGAAATTATAAAACATGAAATGACAAAAACATATGATAATAATTGGTACCCAGCTTAAAAGTAAAATAAAGTTACCTGAGAGAGAGGGAGAGACAGGGGGAGGGAGAGAGAGAGAGAGAGACACAAAGTAGGCCTGAAGATAGCCTGATAGCAGTAGAGTCATAGAAGATAGACTCCAGAGCAGGAGCAGAGCAGGAAAAAAAAAATAGAACAAAGTTTACTGGCTACTTTGTATCTTTCTTGACCAAGTGACCAAAGCCCAAATACTGAGACATTCAAACTGACCAATCAACATGTGACCACATCGTAAAACCCCCAAAGTCCACACACCAGGCCCTGATCTAATCAGTATCTGCCTTTAGATTCAGTATGAACCTTCTTGGTAAAAAAGACATGTTTTGCCATATAAACAAATGCATATGATAATTTTAATTTCTACACACATTACTCACTTAACATTTTGCTGTAGTTCAGAGAGTTTTGCAAACAGATGCTGAGGAAGTCCTACATGAGTTTACATACATTAATGAGGCTGGATTTAACCCTACAACTGTGAGAAGAAGAGGAAGAAATTGAATTGGCCACAGGGCTATTTTCAACATACCAGAGCAACGTGGAAGTAACATTACACTTTGTGCTGCCATAACAAAAAATGGCGTCCTCCACCACCATGCCAACTTGGATCCTTACAACACTGACTTCATTCTTACATTTTTAGACCCATTACATAATATTATCACAAAAGCAAACCAAAGGGACCATATGCACTACATTGTAGTCTGGGACAATGTAGCTTTCCATCATTCTGCTCTGGTCCAAAATTGGTTTCAGCAACATTCACCATTTACATTTCAATACCTTCCACTATATTCCTGCTTACTAAACTCTATCGAAGAGTTCCTCTAAGCATGGCAGTGGAAGGTTTATGATCTCTAGCCCCATATCCAGATGTCCCTCATTCAAGAAATCGAGGAAGCATGTGCAGAAGGCCTGCTCTAAGAAGTGTCCTGATTGCTCAAAATTCTCTTCATTCAGAAGTGTGGAAATATCAGACTCATGTGAACCTTTAGTGCAGTGGAAATTTATTTTGTAATCACCCTCAGATCCGTGTTTCTATGAAGTCATGTCTCTCAACTCCGCAGGCATGTTCCTTTGATCTCATGACTTGTTTTTTGCTCTGATAAGCATTTTCTGCTGTTAAACCTTATATAGAAAGTTGTGTGCCTTTTTCAGATCATGCTCAGTGAAGTGCATTTGGCGTTGGTTAACTCCAGCCGAAATATATAAACATCTCAAAAATGAAATATTAAAACTGAAAAGGGTATGAATACTGATGCATGGTCATTTTTGTTTTAGTTTTTAGCTGAAATATATTTTTAAAGTTATCCCGATAAAAGTTTCTGCATGTTGGTGGATGTTCCTGTCCTGTATTCTGCTGTTCCCATGTTCTTGTTTTTTGGATGTCTATGAATTTATTATCTAAAGACACCAGCATGAATGTAACTATACAGCCACACACATATGCACACAGTTAAAGGCAAAATTATTAGCCCTCCTGTCAATTTTTCTTTGGTATTTTTAAAAGATCTCCGATGTGATCTCCGATCTAAGCTTTTTACTTATCATAGCACACGTGCTGCTGATTATGTGACAATAAAAGTGATTTGATGTTTTCAGTTGGTTTTCATTCACTTGGTATGTTTACAAGCAGCTTTTTTTTTGTCCAGACATGATTCAACGCGAGGCGGCAAAACATTTGGGTTGCATTGGTGCTAGTTGTTTGGCGTAAGATAGGCAACATAGGCTCATTCTGAAAACGTAGCCCTATATACGTTTCTAGAGATCACGGATTATGTAGCCAGAGCTATGTATGGCTGCATTTTGTCTTTAAAACGAACGCTACGGGCGGTATGACGCCATTCCCTTTCGCGCTAACCAGCTGACCGCTTATCTGCATATGGGCAGCTTTTTCGCTGTTACCAGTTTGTCTGGTCGCTCGACGTGTTCGCCAGTAGACTTGAGATGCAGAGCAAAGTTGACCACGATGACAGGGCTTGAGTCCAGGGAAGACCAGTTCCAGAAAGCATGCAAGACAAAAACAAAGCAAAAAAATAAAACAAACAAGTAAATAACAGGGTGAGAATGTGGTCAAATCTGAAAAAAGTGGTACAAATCAGGGCTTTTATTCTTCTGGATTGCTTTTCAAATCACTCTGGTTGTGTTTAGGGAAGGGGGTGGATGCAGATATCGGTCAGTTCGTCTGTCAGTCAGTCAGTAAGTCGACAGCAGCCTGAACAACAAAAACTGCAAAAAAATCGTAGCTCCTGGGACATATTTTTCTCTCTTCAGAAATGTATACAGGGGTACATAATCAGAATGAGTCTGTCTTGCAAATAGGAGTGTCACAGTGTTTCATATAATATCATTTTCTTCTGGAGAAAGTGTCCTTTTTTTAAATAATTTTTTTGGCTGGATTAAAAAAGTTTTTTTTTTCCTTTTTTATTTTAATAACTAAAGTCAATATTATTAGCCCCCTTGAGACTATATATCTTTTGATTAGATACTAAACAAACCACTGCTTTCCATTACCTTGCCTAATTAACCTAACTTGCCTAGTTAAACCCCTGGGTTAATGAATAAATTAGGGCTTGACTGTATATGTATAATATCTATATTAATAATCAATATTCTATATCAGGGCTGCCCAAACTCGGTCCTGGAGGGCCGGTGTCCTGCATATTTTAGCTCCAACCCCAATTAAACATACCTGAACCAGCTAACTAAGCTTTTTCTAGGTATACTAGAAGGCCCCCGGCAGGTGTGTTGAAGGAAGTTGAAGCTAAACTGTGCAGGACACCAGCCCTCCAGGACCAGGTTTGGACACCCGTTCTATATCTATTAGATAATCTATAATAATTTATTTTATTATCTATAATAATATACCTATATGCAATATTGAAAAACTGTGGACTTTTTAATGTAATGATGAAGTATAACATCTGGAAATATGTTGGTGACAAAACTGCTCAAGCTTTGTTTAGGGAGCTGAGATGCCTGGAACAGTGTTCTAAAAGATGTGGTTGGAGTGTTTGCATGCACATGCATTTCTTTACATATTGTTCAGCTCTCCATTGCTTTCTCTAGTTAAGACATGATAAGTTATGAGATGTCACAGCCCTAAAAGGTCTGTTTCAAGTCCAAAAATCCAGCCATATGGACACATTTATTACAAAAAAACTACAGGAGAGGGGGTTTCTTCGCATGACAGCCATATCACAAGCATATATGGAGAATGTCTTCACAAACGAAGCCCCAGGCCATGATTTCCACCCTAAATGGTTTATGAATGACTATTTGCACTTTGACTTTTAAGTTTCTAGCTGAGGTCTGTGTTTTGTTTTGCTTTAAACATGGTAATAACATTTGAAAATGTGTACCTCAGACATCTTGAATGCGTTATGTAAAAGGATATTATTACCATTATTATTTTGGTATTATTATTAGATTGAATGGAATGACATTTTAAGGAATCAAGTAAAATATGACAAAACACTAAGAAATAATATGCAACCTTTAAACAATGAAAGGATAGTTTGATATACAGTGTACATACTTATCACCCAGTTTGTGTACCATCGTTTGCTTCCAACCCAAACAATATAATGTTTCAAACTAAAAACTTTACTAAAAATGGCAATAAAAGTCACTTTGTTTAACTATTAAATGTCAAAAGTGGTTGAGGAACAGTCTTATAATACAATCTGAAAAAAAATACACAAAATGAACAAACAAATGAACAAAAGTTCACAAATACACACACTAACAACATTATTTTCTGACGTTTATAAGTTAAGGATAAAGAGAAAGTGAAGATGTAGAAGTCTACATCATTTTTTATGCAGTGTGTGTGTGTGTGTGTGTGTGTGTGTGTGTGTGTGCATGTGTGTGTGTGTGTGTGTGTGTGTGTGTGTGTGTTTGTGACATATCAGGACACAAATCTGTATAATGACACAGGTATGACACAGGTATTACAAAAAGGAGGTGAAATACGAGGACATTGCTGACGTCCTCATTTCTCAAAAAGCTTATAAATCACACAGGATGAGTTTTTTCAGAGAGTAAAACTGTACACTGTCTCCTGTGATGGTTGGGTTTAGGGGTAGGGTGGGGTGAGGGCAATATAATATACGGTTTGAACAATATAAAATGAATAAAAACCTATGTAATGTACCCACTTTTCACAAAAACAAATGTGTGTGTGTGTGTAATCCTGGATATGTACTGTAGGTTCCCAGTGTGCCAAAATAACAGATCCTATGGATGTGAATGACTTGGCTGCTTTAAACCACTGGTTTGGCACTGCAGAGATGCTACTAGCTAAATGGTTTATGTGCTTCTCTGTTTGTTTACTGTGGTTTTCTGATCATAAAAAATGAGAGGAGTGGAGTGGGACAGCCCTTCCCTTCTCAGCCGCACAATCCCAGTCCTCTCTTTCGTTTTCCTCTCAATTTCAATCCAATCCCCTTCTCCAATATTGTTTTTTTTTTTATTTAAGCGCACTCTTTCTGGCGCAATCTCAAGCATGCAATGTCAGATGTTGATTTGACTCCTTACTGAATTAATTGCTGAGTCATATTAGCCCTAGCAACCTTCTCTGTTGCAAGAAAACAAATCAACAGGTCGTCGCATGCAATTTCTGCTTGTCTGTTCCTCAGCAAATTAAACAGAAGACTCAAGCATGATATATGGACATTGGAATGCTCACCATATCATTTTAAGGCGATATGGTAAAAACGTTCACTAGTTATCTGCCTTCTATTGCGTATTATATGTTGTAGGTGGAAAAATAAAGCAGTTTGCCTTGGGGAATGTATGAAAATGAATGGTTGTGGTTTCAATCACACAAGTAAAAAAGAAGACGCGACTATTCATTTCAGAGGGTTCCTGCACAGCAATAGCATTGAAAACCCACGTATCTCCCTCAATAATAGTGAAGTGAAACGTGAGGATCTGATCTCAGTTGCTTTCCTGTCCATAGCAAATGTAAATGATAAAGATACACATTCCAAGATACCTCATCCTGTGTCTGGGGAAAAGGAGTCAGCTTTCGCCCTTGCAGAACACACTCAATCATTGCTGTACATTGTTCCACATATATGGCTCTCCTTTTCTTTGTCTCTTTCCCAAACATTAATAAAAGTGCTGTGTCTGGAAAGCTCAGAACTGCGTCTGCTCTCCGTGATCTCTGGGTCTCTGCCAAAGACTGTGTATGAGAAGAGTCTTCAGCTCTGGAATGTGCTGCGGAAATTGAAAATAGAGTTACACATTCGAGTGGGCAAGAGGAAATTGAACTAATAAAATAAATGCCTTGCTTCATAAGGCTTGAGTCCAAACTTTTTTTATTAGACTGCTTAGCTAAAAACTGTGGAGTGCAAACTGTTGTTATGGCAAACAAAATAGTTTTGGTCAGTTGCAAATTGCTTAGCATAAATTAATAAACTATACTATATTAATTATTATACAAATTAATAAATGGGACCTTTGACTGCAGAACTGCTTTAATAAAAAATAAATAAATAAAGATTAAAAAATGTGCTAGAAACTATTGTGATCGCCAGAGGTATTGTCCTCACCGGTCACTGAAGAGCACTTCTTGTATCCTTCTGAACTACAAATCCCATCATACCCTGCATTCACACACCAGTTTCAAGTTCATTCTCATTACACACAACTAAAGGACATTATCATAAATTACACACATCCGTTGTAGTGATGGATCTTTTGCACAGTTTGATTCAATGAACCATTTTAATGCGCAATCACACAATCACAGGTCGCTGGTTAGAGCCCCAGCTGGGCCAGTTGGCATTTCTATGTGGAATTTGCTTGTTCTTCATGTGTTCGCGCAGGTTTCCTCTGGGTGGTCCAGTTTCCCCCACAGTCCAAAGACATGCACTATAGATTAATTAAATAAGCTAAATTGGCTGTAGTGTATGTGAGTGTGTGCAAGAGTGTGTGGGTGTTTCCCAGTGTTGGATTGCAGCTTGAAGGGCATCCACTGTGTAAAACATTTTGGATAAGTTGGTGGTTCATTCTGCTGTGGCGAACCCTGATTAATATAGGGACTAAGCCGAAAAGAAATTGAAAGAATGAATGAATGATACATATAGATCATGCAGCAGAGTGGAGTTTACCGCGATGGCGAGGTTCGAGTCCAGCAAAGAATGGTTCCAGAAACCAGGTAAAACAAAAGCAAAAAATAAATGAACAAAACAACAACAGGCTGAAAACATAATGAAATCACATGGCCGTGATGCCTTTTCTTTTTCTAGATTGCTCTTGAAAACACTATCGGTTGGGTTTAAGGAAGAGGATGGGTGGGTCAGTTGTCATTCAGTCGACAGCAAGCTGGCCTGGTCGGCTGAAGTGTATTATGTGCCCTCTGGTGGATTTTTGTGAGAAGTGGATTCACAAGAAGAATTTGTGATCATCAAAAGACATACACAGCAAAATATGTACCTAAGATTATGTATTTCGCTGTCCCCAGAAAAGTAGACCTAGGTACATATCCGCTATGAGCCTCAGTGTACTGTTCTAGTAACTGAATAACTTGGGAAATTTGTTTATTTCAGGGCAGAGGGGGTATCAGCCATAAATAATCAGACTAAAATCTGACATTTTCAAACAATTAATTTCAATTTGTTGGACTGGTTTAATTATTGTTAATTTGTTGCTGAGTCTTGTCTAGCTATACCTGTTTTTACAAAGCGTTTTCCATAGCTTTTGCCTCCACTGGGTTTTTGACCTTTAGGACAGTTTTTTTGCAGCTGTCTGTCTGTTTAATGGATTATGCTTTGGTTTATCTGTGTATGACAGTCTGCTCCTGTTTTGACCCTTGCCTGCCTGACTGCTTTTATAATGAACTGCATTTGAATCCAACCCCAGTCTTCAACTGAAACAGAAACATTCCTCAAATTTCTTCGTCCATGTGTACATGTTAGCATCACTCAGCTATTGCAGATTTGTTGGCTGAACATGATGTGAAGGTGCTAAGATGTCCATGCAGATGAACGCCAGGTCATAGGAGGCTATTGGATATGTGGTGACTGCTAAAGCCATTTGAAAATAGTGAACTATAGTAATGCTCAAGAAACCATCTGAATATTTTTTTTTAATTTAGGATATTATGTGTTATCCTGCTGGAAGTAGCCAATACCACATTGATTTACTGTGGTCATTAAAGTCCCTATAAAATCAAAACAAAGTTTTAACTTAAAATTAAGGCACTCTATAATCTAGTGTGCTCCAAAACAGTGACAAAATTCACATTTAGAAGATATAAATATTCAAAGCTTTAGGTTTGTCACTTCTGGAAAAATGAATCAACAAAATATTTGATGTCACCTCTCATAGTTTAATTTCTCATGAAATCTTCTCACTAATTAAATGCTCTCTGGTATGTAATACATCCCACCCCCTTCAAAATGCTAATGCTCTCAATAAAATTCTTGATTTTTTTCACGTCAAAGAATGTTCAACTGAGGGTTCCCTTAAACACTTATATATATGAGAAAATAATAAACGGTAGTCAAACTGTGCTGATCTGAACTCTTTATTAGTTTGCTTGAAACGTACGCAGCACCTGTCTATGACAAGCTCCAAAAACATTGCACACATGCATACACAGTCAATACATAGGGAACTAGGAGTTTCCAAATGAAATCTGTTACACAAAGTGTCCGTTTTTATTTGGTGAATCAAACTAGAGGGATACAAAGTTTTTTTTCCTCCAAACAAAATTTTCACAGTATTTTTAAAAAATAATACTTATTATAATTGCAAAGCTGAATAATAATATCTTGCAGAATTCCTATTAACCCTTATGTAGTGTTGGGGATGTTTTCATTCACTCTGGGGTGATTTGGAGTTTTAATTTGGCCATAGCTTTTTCATCAAGCAAAATGATTTTTGGTGACAAATCTTATTTTGATTCATATTTTGGGAAAATGTTTTGATAAAAAAAAAAAAACAACAACAACTCAATAATACATTCTGGACAAATTTACTACCTTTTTGTTATGTTAGGGATGAAAACATCCACTAAATTAA
>CAIGQZ010032551.1:4471764-4485636 GCA_903798205.1 Danio tinwini | reverse complement strand
AATAAATAAATAAATAAATAAATAAATAAATAAATAAATAAATAAATCTTTCAGGAAAGAGCCTGTATCATAATATCCAAACAGTGCTGTCAGATTACTTAGGCTATATGGCATAAAATATTACTAATACATATTCTGTATATGGAAAATAAATAAAATGGTTACATCTGAAAATTCCATTTATTTTTGTAAATACATTACATTACATTTGCAAAAGGTTTTCCTTTGTGTTTTTGAAAGGTTTTGTGTACAGCTGACCACATAATATAAAAAAATAAAGAAGACAAAAACTATGCCTTTACATAAAAAAGAATATAAATGTATTATGCATGCTAGGAAAGTTGGCCATTGCTTTGTTGGCCAGGTACTTTTTATGCTTAACGGAACAAATATGGAGTATGACCTCCCCATTTCAACAAAATTGCATATTTGATTTTGTAATTAGCATTAAGATGACAGCAATACAGTTTTTTTTTTTTGTTGCAAGAACCCAGCATGTTGTTTGTGTTTTGATGTATACAGTAAATACATGTTCAAAATGCATTACATTTTTGTTTTTTAATTCAAAAACAGTGCCTTGTTGTGTAGCCTACCCATAATCTAAGCAGGTTGTGGTGTATCCCAAGTTCACATCCCGTTACAGTTTTTTTTTGTCATCCACTGGACTGTTGGAATATTAAAAACACAAGTTGACCTTGTTCTTCAAATCATAACAGAAACCAAATCTATAATCAAGTGTGTTTCCCAAGAGCCTGAACGCTTAACTTAACAAACATCTTAAAGCAATCTTAGTTTAACCATCTGAAGTATTTACAGTTCATTTGGGGGATAAAGCTTGAGATGTTATTTGTGACTGCATGAATCTAGTTTTTGACTCTGAGTAAACAATGGATAGACAACCACCAAAGAACAAGAGAAAAAACTTCATGTCACTGTTGTTGTAGATAATTCTGAGACAGACAAAGTTTTGTCTTGGAAGATGTTCAAGATCTTTTCAGAAGATGTATATGTTAATAAATAAATAAATAAATAAATAAATAAATAAATTAATAAATAAATAAATAAATAAATGTTATGAAATAAAATAATATAAAAATAAAATAAAATAAAACAGAACAGAAAAGAACAGCCCAAAAATAAAATAAAACAAAACAAAATAAAACAAAACATAAAAAAACTAAACAAAACAAAACAGAACAAATAAAATAAAATAAAATAAAGTAAAATAAAATAAAAAATAAAATAAAATAAAAAGCTAGCTAACTTGGGTTTGTTAAGAAAGTAAAGCTGGACTTATTGACAACTCACTTGAGTTCTGTCTCTTTATAGCTAAACAACTAATAAAAACACTATTATTGTCCATTAATAGTATCATTTCTGACATGGCATTTGCAGTGATTGCGTATAAAATGCTCTTTTACAGAGTCCTCCACATGTCCACACAGCTGGCAGAGGCCGCCGCAGACACAAACAGAGGGAGAGCTCCTTAAGCCACTCAATGTTAACAATAATAAACCCAGCAAACGGTGCTCACAGGCTGTGGCTACCCGATTACTCAAACATGTGTTCGGGAGTTGGGCTGTGTTAACCATGCAACTGTTGTAAAGTGTGAATGTTTGTGTAGTACAGTTACTGAACCGTTACATTTATACAAGCGTGACTGCTGTCTCAATAATGTGATTAGAATAAGCAAACAGCAAAAAAGCTAATGATTTTACTGAAATGAGACAAATTTGAATCGTTAGTAAATTCACAATTAACCGATGATGCTTTATTGATTATACTGCCTATTTTTATTTGTATTGAACATTTTGATAGATATGTTACATATGTACTTTCACAAATAGCATTATACGCTTGCCTAACAAAATGTGTTGTTGTTTTTTTTTTAACCAAATGGATTTACCACAGCACTGCAGCAGTTAAATATGCAACCCAGGCTCATTATGGCTCGTTTTCACTGAGTGGTACAGTACGGTACGGTATGGGTTGGTACGGGTCACCTTTATCAGGCTTCTACTTCCAAAGGTACCCTTTTAGTGGGCGTGGTGTACGACAGAGTTTCAGTCGACATCATTCTCGCTTGATTAAATGTCTACAGTAAAGCTGTACAGGTCGTTCACAAATCATATGAGAAGCACTTCTCACAAAACAGATGCTTTAAACATATAAATACTTGTTTATAAATGTTTTTTACTAACTTTTCTATGAACATGATTTGATTATAACTGCAGATCAATGACAGTGCGAAATAGCCTACTGTAACGTCTGCAATTATATAAAATAAATAAATGAATGCAACATATATCAACACATACATACCCTTACAGTCTTGTTACCAATTACAGATAAACTACACACAGCATACGTTTAGTCCTTATTTGAGTTCAAAAACAACACGCAACATATAGCCCACAGTTAGAGAAAACCTCTCATCTGTGTCTGCAATCTTCACCGGCACATATAACCTTTGTTAGAGAGCAATTCTGTCATTCAGAGTTCATAATAGTCCAAAAGGCGATGATAAACATGGCAGTTTGTTCATGATTCAGGTTGCTGAAACAAGTCGCTCCTGTGTTTTGTCGGGCTTCTCCTTTTTTTTCTCGCTTCACTCTCGCGTTTGTCCTTTTCTTTTCTGAAAGGATCAGACATCGAAGACACTTTAATAATCACACACACATTATTATCATCAGCTCAAGAAGTTTGTTATATCAAATATAGATGCAATCGCAAGCTCCCTGAAGAAAGCGAAAACCGCTCGCACTTTTAGACGGCCTCGTAAAGCAACAACAGGACACGGCAGATTTTGTTCTTCTTGGTTTTGTGGCTGTTCATCAAGACAACAACAAGGTTTGTTTGAGCTCGGGTCATCCATGGCTCATTATTATATGCATATAGTATTTCCATGTAATGTCTCGGCTGTGTATTTAAAAAGATGTCAGCTCCTTTGATTTTATTCTGGCTAGCTTCATGAGATTGTGGAGCTAGCCAGACAGTGGAAACAGCCATAAAAGCGCACAGAACCTTACTGCACCACTCAGTGGAAACGGGCCATTATTGAAATGTACCCCTACAGTATATACATTTCTGGATATTGCAAAATACGTCACAGGAGATTTTTTTTTGTCGTTATTGTTTTGAGAATCCACCAGAGGCCGCTGTGTATGTTTTTCCAGATCTCAAATTTCTCAAGTGGCAAGTGCTTGCTGTTCTTGCGTAAATCCACCAGAGGCTGCTGTCAACTGACTGACTGACCAACCGACTGATAATCCCACCAACTTCCTTTCCTAAACCAAACAACAGTGTTTTCAAAACCAATCCAATAAAAGAAAAGCCATTTTAAACCATGTTTTTTTAGATCTTACCACGTTTTTATCCTATTATTTAGTTGTTTATTTTATTTTTTGCCTTTTTATTTTGTCTTATCTGCTTTCTGGAACTGTTCTTCACCGGATTCAAACCCCAACATCATGGTCAACTCCTCTTCGCATCTCAAGTCCGCTGACGTATGCACCACTGGGCAAACTGCTAACAGTGGAAAAGCTGCCCATACGGAGGTAAGTGGTCAGCTGGTACCCTAATGAATAGAATCCGTCGGCGGCGTCATACCGCCCCAGAGCATTCATTTTAAAGAAGAAATGCAGCCATGCGTAGCTCTGGCTACATAATTTGCACTCTCCAGAAATGTGTCCGGGGTATGTTTTCATAATGAGCCTATGTTGCAAGTTGCAACTATTATATCTTTTTTTTTTCCAAAATCTGTTTCACATGATTATACATCAATTTAACATCTAATATTTCAGTCAAAAAAAAACACTTCAAAATTTGAATACAGGACCTGTAATGTTTTGCCATGTTACCATAAAATAAGTAAATTTGGCTTGTTTGCTTCACATTTCAAGTTTTCAAAAGCCATTGAATTAATATTAGTAATATAAATATAATATATTAAATAAAAAAATAATGGCTTCATTTTCTTACAATCTAATTTGCTGACGAATCTAATGTTTGAGTGAACTATTCACGCTTGATGACAGAATCATCTTTGCATTGCATTAGATGGGATTATTGTGATCAGAGAATAAATTGATGTGGGGATTGAAAAGGATTCTGTCGTAATAAAGAAGATGTATGTCATTGACTTACCATTAACAATGAGTTTAAACGGCATTCAGACACACAAGGGTTTAGCAGAAGATCTATGATCCTTTCATAGCTGTCAAAATGTTTGGCTTGAGTTAATCTCTTGACTTACTCCTTTTGCTTGTATTGACATGATTTTTACGCCTCTAAATTTTCTAAGCAAACTGTGCATTATGATAAGAAGCTGTGGGCTGAAGCCATGCACGTACTGAACTTGACACGATTAAAACACATAGCGAGATTTTTCTATATGTTTCAATATAATGTTTGTTGGGAAAGACCCAACTCAAAGCGTGTGCAGAAGTGTGTGCAGGAGATGTGTCATGGCTTGGGGGATGTTTTCTGCAGCAGGAGTTGAATGCTTCTTGGCATAGTAAATGCAAATGTTTATCAGAAGCTCCTTCAGCAACATGTGGTTCCTTTCCTGAATTCATCACCCAATCAGCCATTGATTTTTAAGGCAGGACAATTATAGTATCAGGATTGTTAGTTTTTTATGATATCTATAAGCTAGTGTGCTCCAAAACAGTGACAAAATTTGTGTTTAGAAGATATAAAATTTAATTTAATAAAAGTTTCATTTAATTTAATGCACTTGAGCTCAACCAGTCTCACTGGCAGAGTGGTGATAAAACAAAAGACTATTGGTTGTTTTTTAACAACCTACAATAGGTTGCTACAATATGCCCCACCCTCTCTTTGTGTTTCAGTTAAGATTACATCAAACAGCGAATAAATGCATATGCATATTTCAAAGCACTTCACTGGACCTTTAAAGCAGTTCATTGAAGCTGATAACACTGAAATAATGAAATGGCAGCCCAGAGTCCTGAACTTAACCTGAATGAAAATATCTAAAAAATCATTTTATACCTTTGAATTTGGACTGAATCTTGCACTACTGTAATTGACAATTAAAACACTTACTTAAATGGAATTTGGCTGCGTTTCAATAACTCTTTCCATTCCCACATGCCAGTTCCTCTGCAGGGCTCTTGAAGAAAACTATTAAAGGACTGTTGACTTTTCTCTCAGCTGGATACACTAACACAGACTCCATGTCGAGGCTGAGGGGGAGTTTGGATTGCACTCTCCATATGGACACAGAGAGATGAAAAGAAGGATGGAGGGATGACCTACTGTGAAGGTGTGAAAGCGAGGACCAAAAGGGAAATTCTCAGCGTGGCAGTTTTGATGGAGGTTGAAGTGACGACACTCAACGGGATGGCTGAGCGAACTGGAAGGAGCTACATAAATCAGCTGGGTTTTGATATTTAGCTTGGATCTGACTTCTATATGTTCCCTAGAGCCGCTGATTTTGTCATAGGACTATATTTAACATCAGTGAAAGAATTACATATCAATGTGATCAGCATTGTTTAGTGGGGCACTAAAGAATTTACTTAAGCATTTCCATCCAAATGAAGTCCATTGGGGGAGTAGGGGTGTGCAATTTTAGTAGTATGTATCTCACTTAGCAGAAAAAAGCAAAAGCCAATTAAAATATTTCATTTCTCTTAAATAAAGAATCACTGCAAAGAAAAGCGTTCTGGATTCATAAACTTAAATCACTTACCGCAGATGCCATAAATTAAGAATTGGATCTATCTGTGTGTCTTTTATGTACTGTTGATTACCCACAGTATTGTAAAGAATGGATTTTGAGCTTGTTATGAAGTATCTAATGTTAATGTATGGGAATGTATTTCTAATCTTTCTAATTATTGGGTTTTTCATTGATGTTTTACCAAATATTATCATGATTCTTTGAACAAATCTCTCTTTTTTGATTATGTAGATAATGTTTTTGTAGGGATGTCCCGATCAGGTTTTTTTTGCCCTCAACTACAAGTCCGAGTCATTTGATTTTGAGTATCTACACTGCAAAAAAATGATTTCTTACTTAGATTTTTTGTCTTGTTTCTAGTCCAAATTTCTAAAAATTCTTAAATCAAGAAGCATTTTCTATATAGGCAAGCAAAACATATTGTCTTGTTTTTAGAAATAATGAGTCAAAATTAAGTGAGTTTTTTTCTTAAAACAAGCAAAATAATCTGCCAATGGGGTAAGCAAAATAATCGTGTTTTTCCTTTTGACATAAGATAATTTTGCTTACCCCATTGGCAGATTATTTTGCTTGTTTTAAGGAAAAACTCACTTAATTTTGGGATATTATTTCTGAAAACAAGACAATATGTTTTGCTTGTCTAGAAAATTCTTTTTGATTTAAGAATTTTTTTAGATATTTGGACTAGAAGTAAGAAAAGCATTTTTGCAGTGTACCGATACTGAAACCTGATCCAATACATGTATAATACATAAAAAAATAATTTAAAAAAAGAATAAAGAAAAGCGAAGAAGCAGATCCAGAATGTTTCTTATTTTTTATTTTATTCATTTTATTTTAATATTCACTAACTCTGTTAACAAACAGAGCACTTCTGTGATGTAGCTTGAACAATCAAGTAATAAATTACATAAAATTCTTAACTTTTGGACTTTAGTGCAACAGTAAATATAAAAAAAATCTATTATAAAAACAAATAGCACCTCAACTCTAAATACCCAGCAGGCTTGTAAACAAAAAATAAATAAATAAAAGTACCACAGTGTTTGCAAAGCCAGTAATGTGCTTTTAGTGACTGCACTCCTTAATCTTACTGTCATCACATATAAGTTTCACATAAGAAAATGCTTTTCGTAATGAAAACTAACATCTCTAGCTTGTCAGCTTTGAGCCTGTTTCTGTTCTCATCAAGGACATTTGCAACAGCACAAAAAAGTCTCATCAACTTTATAATACCTCCAGACTGCACACATACTCGTGCTTTCCGCTATAAGCTGCTTTCATGTTCTACTTTGCCGGCATGTAACCAATAGTGTCTCTGCAACAAAGTGATGGCATTTCGCACGCGTTGTTGTTTCTTTGTGAAGTCAAGAAAGAGGTCTAACTCTGTGCCACCGCATATCTATACTGTAGATGTGTTAAAAAATAATCAGAATATATATAAGAAGTCTTAAAATTTAAACAACTTATAAAAAACATCCCATAATGTAAATAAGTTGTCATTTAATGGGAATATAAATATATATATTCGAGTCCTGATTGGGAGGTAACTTCCGATTCCGATCGAGTCTGAGTCCAATTTCCGATCATGTGATGAGATCTGGACATCCCTAGTTTTTTGTAGGTGGATGTGATATCCCTTATGATGTTAATTGTCATATACATATAATTAGATTAGATTTTTTTCTTGTGATTAAGAACCTAATGATGTAATTTGATTAACAATTGAAAAACGGTGTGTTTTACACACTGAAGAAGGCCTTCAGCTGAAACGTTAGTGCTTATATTTCCCAAAGAATGTGAAAAAATTATATAATGCAATTATTCAATGTGCAGATCATGACCTTATGAGTTATTCTGTTTAAGATTAAAGAACCAAAATCAAACAACACAGAAATGCAGTGATTTTTAAAAGGAGGTGTGCCGCCAAACACCACCCCTAATCCTACTGCTCTTTGGGGATGAGCAAAACATACTAAATACTGTGAATGGGATCTTAAAAATCTATACAAATTAGCCACTAAATCAAAAAGTTACTGAATTTGTGTCATAGTTTAAATAAATCCCAATGACTTTTTCCCCTATGAACAAAATCAGTTATTTGGAAAATTGTGATTCATTGAAAAGAATTACAAAAATGACATTGGTTTCCCAAACTATTTGATCTCCTTTTGTTTTCCAGAAAAAAAAATAATAATTTGGGACCACACATGAAGGTGAGTAAATGATGAAAGACCTTTCGTTTTTGGTGTGAACTGTTCTTTTAATTAGTGTATCATTCCTTCTTAAACAGTTTGTTTAAGGGGTGAGCTGTGCTGGTGCTCAGCACAACTGTTTCCTATCCAATGGCTCAGGGCAGAAGGGTTAAGCATCCCACAGATCTCACTGGCCATCTTAAAGCTCGAGCTGTGAAATGCCTGGAGCAAATGGATACATCCCAAAATAAACAAAAATAAGAAAAACCAAAAGGAGGGGTGGCAACAGGTGCTTGAGAATGAACGCTCGAATCAAAGCACAAAAAGCCAAATGTGAACAAATTTGACCCTTTAACCTCTTCATTGCTGGCCTGTTTGGATAAGCACATTAGAGTGGAACTAGGGCTCTGAATCTGCCTCGAAAAGCTGTCCTGAGCCTTTAAGAAGAAAATAGCCTTTGCTTTCTGTACTTATACCATTGCTCTCTGTTGTGAGTGCTTGTTGGAAATTAAAAGTAGCCTTGATGCATTCGAATTTTGAAAAAAATAATATTTGGTATCACTTTATCATGTTGCATTTTGCCAAGTACGATGCGGTCCTGGATTAACATCTATGTTGATCCTGGAATATCATTTTTGTTTGAAAATGTAATTCATACCTATTCCCTACCCCTAAACCCAACCATAACTGTAAATTATTCCCAAAATCAGAGGGGAATAATAGTTGAATAACAATCATGTAGAAGTTCATAAACCTAACCATAAGCCTAAACTTTTTAAAAATGGTAAACATATATTTTAATTCTGATTGGCTGATTGGAATGATGTTCCAGGATCAACATAGATGTTAATCCAGGAACATGTCCTACAGTACTTCGTAAAATCAGGTTGCTGCTTTATCAATTTTATGGTCCCTTTTAAAGTATTAGTAGATGAGCTGGTTAATATCTGCTGACACTGCTCCACCAATAGGCAATCTCCAGACTATAAGTAACTATAAAAAGTGCATGTCAACTAACCGCTAAGCTAACTATAACCCAAAATCTACAGTCTACTAATACTCTAATGAAACTTCATTGGCATGTATTTGCATTGAAACTTAAAGTCAACAAAATGTGTTAAAGGAACCACCAAAATAAAGTGATACTAAATATTCTTCTTTTCAAAATTCGAATACATCAAGCTTTGAACATAAATATACTAGTGATACTAATGTCATGTTAAAAAACAAAAAAACAAGTGTAATGCTATTTTCATGATGGATCCATATAAAGTCTAAAGTCAAACATTCCCTAAACCAGATGTGCAACCCTTCATCTAAAAAAGTAGTCATGTGCAGATAAATTGAAATATTTTAAATAGCAGAATATATAAAGAGGGCCATCAAAATTGAATTAACTCTTTGCAGGGAGTGACTGATTTCTCTTGAATTTCCTCAATGATTTTTCAAGCACCTTGCACTGTTCTACTGGTGGATGAACACGTTTTCTGAAGCATGATGAGCAGAGTAAACATAAGTGTTAAACCACATGGCCTCACATTGCCTGTTTGCACTGATCCAGAAACCACTTTCACATTTCTGATCTTTTGAGGTTTACAGTTACGAGAGAAACACTCAACTGGTTTCAGATCAGTGGAAAGGGCAACATCTGAGAGGTTTCCAACGGGATATTGACCTGGTATCTCATGAGGTTTATCTATTTTTAAGACTCAGGGGTCATACTGCTGTTGCAGTAAATGGGAAATAATCCTCTGAGGAATTATGGGTGCTTTCCATAGTTTTAACAGGTTATTGCTTACTCTTTGGTCCATAACATAACAAAAGCAGTGCTCCTTGAGAAGTGGACAGGGACATATATTAAAATTTCATAGCACAAGGCACTTCCAACTGAATCGACTCATGTACAAAAAGAACATTTCTGAAATGTAATTGGTAACTTAAATAAAATATTAAACTTTAATGTTCTTAAATACAAATGACTTTCAGAAACATGCAAATGTTATTTTTAGGGAACTTAAATGGTTAAAAGAAAGTGTGTGATACCTAAAGAGGAATATTAAATGAAAGATTGTCATGAGTTAGAGTAATGTGCTAATATAAAGGTTATAAAAATCCACATCATAAATATTACAATCATTAAAAACAAAATATTTATTTATATTTTGAAATTTATGTCATTTTAATACACTTGATGATATATACTGTAAATGCCCATGTTAAAACATGATAATCTGTGTAAGTCCAAATGTCTTTGAACATTATCATATTTCTTACACACCATCATAATATGGTATAATACACCAACATTCCTCAGAAGTGAAATGATAATATGCCATCTGAATGTGTGCTGTGGTTTGTCCCACAACAAACAAGAAATGGCAAAAGTGCATGTAAATTTAAAATGATTTGTAGGCCATTAATTTTTAAATGAGAACTTGGTCGCACTGTAATTAGCTCCCCGATGTAATATAATGTTCATGCCCTTGGCAAGAATTAATTGTTGAGAAAGATTACTAAGATCTTGTGGTCTTCTAAAGATGAAAAGACACACTATGAAATATAATCTGATTAGGTCTAAAGTTTATTAAAACAAAATGTTTTATTAGTGAGCTGTATGAATTAAAGCATGTTCTTGCCTTACTGTGTTCCATAAGCACCATTCCCTAATGTTTTCCCTAATTTTTTCAATTATTGAATATCAGCTAATGTAATCAATCACTTTCCTTCCCTTGTTTAAAGGAGTGCAAAATAATAATAAGTGGTTTAAATTTAGAAAAGTGCCTCAAAATTTCCTGGCTTGCTTTATTCTCTCTATTAAAAGCAAATTTGTTCACTATAAAGACAGCCTGAATGGTCTCTTCAAGTGTGATCACACTTGTAGATTAGTTCTTTTGGTTTGCTTGGTCTACCAAGATACAGTTGGTCTTGTTTGTAATGCGTTCACACTGTAAAGGCTTGTGCACAGAGGAAAGATTATTGCGTGCAATTATTGCTGATGTTTATTGCTTCTGAGTTGCTTAAGTTATATTTAAACATGACTTGGTGTCGTTCAAGTACAAAATGGTCTAGCCAAACACACAGGAATTGCAGATTAAATAGGATTCGATGGTGAGTTTCATTTAAAGGGGACCTTTTTTTACTCATTCATTTTCATTTTGGCTCAGTCCTTTAATTAATCTGGGGTCGCCACAGCAGAATGAACCACCAACTTATCCACCATATGTTTTACGCAGCGGGTGCCTTTCCAGCCGCAACCCATCACTAGGAAAATTCTACACTCATTCACACGCACACTCATACACTACGGATTTTAGCATACCCAGTTTACCTGTACCACATGTCTTTGGACTGTGGGGGAAACCCACGAGAACATGGGGAGAACATGCAAATTCCACACAGAAATGCACATAAATGCCAACTGACCCAGCCGAGGCTCGAACCAGCGATCTTCTTGCTGTAAGGCAAACATGCTACCCACTGCACCACCGCATCACCTATGCCCATTTTTACAAGATGAAAAATAAGTGTAGAATATTCCTAGAGTGTGTATGTGAAGTTTCAGCTCAAAATACCTCAGACACAATGTTTCAGAACTCTTTGAAACTGTCCCTTTTAAGCTTCAATCACAATTGGGCCATTTTGGTAATTAGAAATTCGGATGAGAGTCAAAAGAGGGTGGAGCTATAAATGCCTGTCAGCATAGTGGCAGATTTAACATCCTACTGTATATGCTAATGAGAGAGAAATAATCACTCATGGGCGGGACTTTCCCCTCTCATGACGTACAAAGGGAGAATGTCAATCAAAGTGTTTTTGCAGACTGTTTGTATGGTGTTATTATAAAATATATAATTAACTTTTTTTACCATCAGAAGTTTTTAATATTGACAGACTGCTGCCACACAACTGTGTTTAAACCCTTTATAAATGTGATTTATACATAATAGGTCCCCTTTAATTTTTCTTTCATGGCTTGTAACTTTTTCTTGCAATTATTTCGATTTTCATGCCATCAAATGTCAGAAAATGATTTGCAAATTCACTCAGCTTATCATCAGTGTAAATCACTCAGACATCAATGTCGAAAAAACATCTCAAAAATGCTTGCAATTAGCATGAAAAATAAACATTCTGGTGTGCATATGTTTTACAAACAAACATAGAGATGCAAAACAAACCTTTTTCTTCTCCTTTATGACAAATGTTCTATTTTGCGATGGGGTTTACCAAATTTTCTAAATAATGTGGTTGCTGGATTATAAATGCTTGTTGTATGTGCATATGTCTGACTTTTATCATTTGCAAACTTATGAAGCAATTCAAAATGCAATTTGTTGTACAGTAAGTATGAGATGAGGTCTAACAAATACATTGAACTCTAATGAGCAACATCACAATTGCGATGAGAGAAAAAAAGCAGGTATGCTTGAGTATTTGGTTCTTTTATTTTTGGACTCTTATCATATTATGTCTTGTTTTGGGGTTAATTTGGATATCTTTTATCACATTAGAGTTTGTTTGAAAGCAAACCAAGTCCCATTTTTTCAGCAGTCTCTGTCCATTTGTTTGGTGCACACCAACCCAGCAGGCACAGGATGTCAACTTGACATCAGATTGATGTTGTATCTCAACATCATGGGACGTTGCATTTTGATTGGAAATTAAAATTGGGTTGACATCAGAACCAGAAGTCAGGCCGACGACAACGTCCAACATTGCATTTAGGTTACTTTCGCAACATAAAAACAACAAAATATCAATGTCTAATGATGTTACAGCTTGACATTGTGTGGACGTTATGAATATATCAGATGTTGGATTTTGGTTGCCATTCCTGACGAATAAATTTGACGTCAATATGACGTTGGTTTAAGATGTTGGCTTGACATTGGATTTTGCTCACTTTTAAACACAACCCAACATCAACAAAATATCAACGTCATTTCACGCCGTTATTGGAAGTCAAAATAACATTGTCCTTATACACTGGCGACCTAAATTTAACCTATTATTAATGTCTTATGATGCATCTGCACTTATTCCAAATTAACTGCACTAACAAAACAACCTCACCATTTTATTTTAATCGATCCAAAGTGCCAAAGGTGAGCTAACTGTTTGTGTAGAAAACAGAATAAAGCTAAATCATTTATTTTGTTCTCTCTCTTTAAATAGCATTCATCACACTGATCTAGCACTCACTCCTAGTTCGCTGAACTGCTGTAATTTGACTCAATCTAATAAAGCAGCACTGGCACTTGACAAGGGGTGCAGGACACACACCTGCCCAGAACCAAGCCCCAATGGCAACAGAACCCAAGCAGGATGTCAGGAATCTCTGATTAAAATTCCTCATTTTTCTCCACTCGCTCATCAAGTGTGTTGAGAGAGCGAGGTCAGTGCAGGAATAATTGTGTCGGATTCCTTCTTCGTCCTTCATCGAGGTGCCATAATGAAGGCTGCAGGATTCAGGCCAAAGATCTCCTCTCTCTAATCCAAATATGGGCTGTAAACCAATACCCCTGGGTGGGCGTGTGGGGCAGGGGAGGAGGGAGGCAGTTTTTTTTTTTTTTTTTGGTGACCAGGCCCTTTTAACTTTCAACAGTCTTTGGCAGAGCAGGACAAGGGGAAGAAAAAGTTTCTGTGAAAGCAGCAGCTGTTGTTTCCTCTGTTTTTCTTTGGCTCTAAAGTGTGAGAGTATTCTCTCAGTCAAGCCAATAGAGCAAAGAGATGACAGGAAAAACAACTACAACCATTTCACTGATGTGTACAAATTAGGGGTGTCAAGACATCAAGCTTTCAATAAACAATTATTGTGGCCAAAATGCTGTATAATGGTATTATAGGAATATACAGGTATTTGAGAAGTTAATGTTATGAAGAAAGAAAGAAAGAAAGAAAGAAAGAAAGAAAGAAAGAAAGAAAGAAAGAAAGAAAGAAAGAAAGAAAGAAAGAAAGAAAGAAAGA
>CAIGQZ010032551.1:4441103-4453688 GCA_903798205.1 Danio tinwini | reverse complement strand
GAGAGAGAGAGAGAGAGAGAGAGAGAGAGAGAGAGAGAGAGCAGGGACATGGGTCTTTTTACTCATTTCAAAGAGCCGTGAACTCAACAAAGGTCTTCCCTGATGAAATCAAAGTGGCAGCTTGGTGAAGTTTAAAAAAAGTGTCCTGATTTGTCTCGAAAGACCAAAGAACAAAGAGTAGAATAGTTTCTTCCAGTCTAAAAAAGGAACATATGAAGGAAGAGCAAGGGAAAAAAAGAACAGTCAAAATCCATATGGAAAACTAATAAACAATGTCACATTTTCAGTCTTATGACTTAGAAGCAAACGACTGTTACTTATAATAGGACTAAAGCCAGAGACCTCGCTATTAAATAGCTTGTGCTAACTTTAAAGGATTAGTCCAAATCCTGTCCAATGAGCTTTCCGTTTCAGTGCTCAGCTGTAGCTCAGCCATACCAACTGTCTTCATGTCTCATCACTTAGCACATCATTTCTCTGAGTTTGACAGCTACAGTCCTTCAATCTAACCTATACTTCAGCACCATCATAAAAGCATGGAAATTTTATGGGCTAAGGAATGGTTGCAAAATGTTGCTGAAATATAACTCGAAAGCCCCGCTGTGAAGTTTCCTGTAGCTTTCCCGTACCTCTTGAACATTTTTTTTTTTGCCAAGACATAATTGAAAACACAACATGTATAGTGTACAGCCTCAAGATAATTGCTGCATTATCCACACGTATAATGAAGCAAATATTAAATTAAATGCTAGCATTCTTGCTTGGTCAGTTCTGTTAAAGTTAACCGGTACTGAACTTCTTATGGTAATATAAAAAAATGCATCTAGTTTAGATTAAAATTATATGATATTTTAAAATATAATATGCATTGTAAATAGACATTTAAAAAAATCTCATGTAACCCTGGACCCCAAAGTGTCAATTTTGGAAATTGATGCATTATCTGAAAAATTAATAAATAAACTTTCCACTTGTGTATGGTTTGTTAATATTTAGTGCAAATAAAACTACCTGAGGGTTCAAAAACATAAAAAATACAGAGAAAATATGTTTTTGACAGTTTGACATCTCTTCATTAACTGCAGATCAGCTACTGGCATTTGAAACAGGCAATGAAGTATTGTAAGAATGGCCACTATAGGACTTATTTGTTTGTTGTTTGTCTTATTTTCTTGGCATCTACATCAGCAATCAATCCAAAACAGTATACTAATTCTTCCAAGATTTATTCAGTTCTTCTTTAACTGGAAGAGTTCCAGTTTACCCTCTTAGTGAACACCAGCACACAATCTTTCCATCTTTTATATTTTTTTATTTCTTTTATACAGTTCCACTGCATTGTCACCTGCAGCACTGAGACTGAGAGATTATATGCTGAAACTCCACATCCTGTTGTTAGGGACTGATATTTTATTCCATCTCATTTCTTAAGCAAAGATGCTGGTGCCAAATTGTACACTATACTGCCATTACATATTACTGGTCTTAGTACTGTGCATTATATTTTCAATGACTGTTGACTTGCTCCCAAATCTACCCATGACATTTGTCTGTTATTTTATTTTCTGCACAATTTCCATCCATACTCCAAGCATTAACCACTTTCTTAATCTATTTTCTGTTCTGATCTCAAGCCTAGGCAAATAACTGAGAAAGAATAAATCAGAGGCTGCATATTTATGATGTCATCATGTAGACTTCTTACAAAGTATTTTACAGTATTTTAAAATACAAAAATACAAGACACTAAAGCATTTTGATACAAAATATAAACCCATTTTCATAAACCCTATCAAATACAAATTACAAAATACTATGTTGTATTTTAAATACTTAGTTGAAATACTTGTATCATTAATACTGCCTGCCCTGCCTAATGGTCAAATCACATCCACTTAAACAAATAAGACATTAGTATTTTGATAACTCAAATTTTATATATATATATATATATATAGTTCTGTTGTTACAAACATAGTTCGTTGATTTGGCATTTCCCAAATCCGTCGTTCCAATAAACATTAGCAAACTGCATCGCAAGCTTGTACATTTCCAACTTTTCAAAAAAAGAATTAATTAAATAATATCCTACTTAATATTAATAATAATAATATTTATTATTATTATTATTAAGCAGGATTTTTTTCATTTCTTAATAGCCTACTGTAAATGAGGCCTACAACCATTAATGATTTATGATTTATATATGAGATTAGAATACATTAGCTTAGTGATTTTATATAGAATATTCTCAATAATATTTGTAAAGGAAACATATCTGTCCTATATGTGTTGTTTACATATACTTCAATTAAAATGAAAAAACGAGTGTATGTTTTTACCAAAACTAATATTGGATTTTTTTAAGTGCGTGTTTGTGTAAAACAATATAATTTGCACAAAAAACATGGGGGTTTTCTCTAAAGAAGTAGTTAGCCTTATCCACCCCATTTAGAGCGTCATTATGAACATTTTACATTATAACTAACATGGTTCAAACGATGGATCTGCGACAGAGAGACTACGGTTTTGGGAAACACTCGTCACTACATTGTTCTTTTTCTAAACGATGCATCATACTATGATAGTTCAGTCAGAATTTTGTCGTTATTTGGGAAACGCACCCCAGATTAGGTTTCCAGCAATGCACTTTACTAATAAAAAAGTTGATATCTTAACAGTAGGAAATTGATAACATAACTTCATGAAACATGATTTTTACTTGACATTCTAATGATTTTTAGCATAAAAGAAAAATCCACTGTTTTGAATCAGTTCTGAAGTAATTTTGTCTTTTGCAAAACAAGTTTTTTTAAACAGGTTTAGAGTAACAATATAATAAACACTGTAAATAAAAAAAATAAAAATCTATTTTTTGTAAATATAATAAAAAAATCTAATTTGTCATTTGTCCTTTTCTATCTTCTAAATATATATATATGCATAAATGCTAAATGCATCGGTTAAAAATCTCTAAAATACTCTCCTTTCCAATTTCACAACAATATCTCTGCAGGAATGTTACACCAAGATAAAAAAAATCCATCTTTTATTTAACAGGCCGCAGTGACAGGACTGGTTTAGATGCTCGATTTCAATTGTTCCATCCTATTGGCCATTCTGAGTTCTCTCTCATTATTTCATAAGGCACATGCTGGGCTCCACTGCATGGACTGAAACTGAGCGCAAGAGAAAAAAAAGTGTGGACTTGGACTACCCCCCAAAGATTATGAAGTATACGGGCATGCATAGAGTATGGGGACCAGGGGCCAGCGGATCTTTCCCACATGCTACCCCGTGGTTCGGCTCTGAAGAGGTGTCAGCGAGCTCTAGAGGAATGAAGTGCCTGAGCATTGTGCTGTTGAACTATTATGTGCTTAACATTACCATGACAAAAGTGCCACTCGACTTCTCCTCCATTCAGCTGGCTGAAGGGCCCTTGTCCCCACTCTAATAAAACATTTTGCAACCATCACCCCCATTTGAAGACCCTGGTGACAAGAGTGGGAGAATAAGGGTGGTGGGTTTAAACAGCATGGAGTTGAGAGACAGAGAGAGACGATTAAATGACACACAGGCAACAATACGTTTATGCATATGTGCACCCTCGAGCCCCAGATCAAAACCCGCAAACATGTAATTTTCCCTTTGCGGAAACAGTTTACCAACAATCAACCATGCCATTACATCATACTGAGTACTTGCCACAAATTTGTTCATGTTTGGAAATGGAAACAAACGTAACAGCGATTGCTACAAATCATAAGGAAGCTAATATTAATTTGAAATGTTAGCCCATTTCTAATAGCGAACGTGTGGCACAATCAGAGTTTGAATAGTCTATAAAGTCTTTAGAAGCATTTCAAAATTAACCCCAGACACATTGACTTTTAGTATCTCTTTTTAAGGATAATTTGATTAAATGACTAGCAAAGAAGGAAAGAAACAAACAAAAATAAAGAGTGTAGTGTTTAAAGTCCTACACAGACCACTCCATAATCGAAGTAAATAAATAAATAAAATGGATTAGTAAGCCATGATAACACATATTTGTGTACATTTTACATACTTTAAGTTAAAATAATTAACTATTCATAGTTCAACAGATTTTAAAGTTGTAAGTTGAAATTACTTGTAAGTTTAATTTGATTAAAAACTTCTTTATTTTTAAATCTAAGCTACTTTTTGCGGTTATTTCCACTTATCGTCCATTTCAGTATACCAAAAAGATCAGCCCACATTATAAGCCTAATACAAAACCTCTTTAAAGATAATGAACTTGAATTTTATGTTGTCCTGCTACTGTTTCTGTTAGTTTAAAATAACTAATGTCTTACTTTATATTTGCAGTGGTGCTGTGCATACAAAGGCCTTCAAGCAAACACAGTGATTGAAAAATAAATAAACCTCTGTCTGTCTAGGCTCAGATGCAACACGGACACCCCAGGGAAAAGCCACTCACGCTTTTGTGTTCACATTCTAAAGATATCCAAATATCAGTGTTTATGTCTTCAGCAAACACTTCTGTTTGCTAAGTCGTGTGTCAGTGCTTTAAGCTCCTTATGCGTGTGATACTTAATGGGTTTCTGAAAAGCTCTGCTGCGCTAGCTAGCATTTTCTCGATTTAGCATCACAATCCACACATGGAGTCAATACAGCGAATCCTCCTAATGATGTTGTGTCAATCATAAATAAATTACACATACTCGGTTTGAGTCTTTGTACTTTAGTTTTTATGCCTTCTATAAAAAGAACATCACTGAGGCAGTCATACAGTGGATTTAGACATTTCTACACAGTAAATAGTTCATCTTAGATAACACATTTAAACGATTCTCTGGAAATCTGTACACTGTACAATATCTTAAAAGACAAATAATTACATCAAACATACTAACTTCCCTTTAAAGCTGGAATCATCACCCTTTGTTTTACTTTATAAACAAAAATAAAGTTCTCTGTGTTTGGAGTTTTTTAGGTTTTTCAAATGCACTATAGAGATCTACTCCTCATTAATTCCAGCAACACTTTTGTTTTTACAGAAGTTACTTATCCAAAGTCTTTTGCAACTTTATAAAAAATACTTTACATTTTTAAAAATCTAGTTTTACATTGGCAGTGCACCATTTCATAATTACAACTTTCACTGTTAAAATGTCTAGGTAACAAAATAAACGTTTCTTTCTATATCTTTAAGGAAATAAATTTGTCTTTTACAAAATAGCACTTAAAACTGGCAAGCTGGTGTTTAAGGCAGTTGACTGACCTAAAATAATTTGTATCCCTGCTCTTAAATATCTCCAGAATCAGAATTTTATGCTGATCAAAGACAATTACAATAGACAAGGCATTGTTTAGCTGGGCCGAATCTGTAACAGTAAATTTGCATAGTGAATCAAAACACGTTTACAATGTGGTGATTTCCACATAGCAACTAAACGTCACACAAAGTTTGACTTGTACTCTTTGGAGAAAAATCAGGTCAAGCTGTATTAACATTTACTCAGTAAAGCAACTCATCTATTTTTATGTGACATACTGTTTTGTTTGCTAGCAAATAATCCAACAGTAACTATTTGGATTTTAGTGGGTTCATTAGGCATCAGTTTGCATGCATCATAGTGACATGTAACTAATCCATTATTACTGACATGAAAAGTCAAATACATAGTAGAATCTATTAAACTGACAACATTCTAATCTTTTTAAACTGAATGTGTGCGTTTTCTTCAAACAAATAAGTGGCCATTATGACTTTGTCATTACATATTACCATCTGTTGCAAGTAGTAATGGAGTTGCTACTTGTGCTAATTTGAGATTTCTAATTGTACAAAAATTAGCCACACTTTGTTATTGTAAAAGTGTAGAAACCATGTTTTGGTGTGGTGGTTTTAAGTAGTATGCGGTTCAGTTTTTACTACAAATAGTATACCATGGTTAAACTATAACTACTGAAGCAAACCATGGTGAATTTGTGGTTGTCATGGTCAAACTACAATAGCTAAGTTTTGTTGTTGTTTATTTGTAGCAAACCAATCTAATCTAAAACCAACCAATAAAATATTAAATTATATCCATGGGACTATGCTTTAAAATTAAACAAAATCCAAAAAGTTTTAAAGAATAAATGTTGACACAGCTGGCCGTGACAGAACTGGAAAGCAAAAGAAAAAAATGACAAAATGCACTATTCCCGAACAGCCGTTGGAGCAGATCATTATCTCGACTTCAAAGTGATCAAGAAAGCGGCACTAGAGCCAAAATGGATGCCACCACAGTCAAAACAGAGCATGCCACAAAAGCAGAACCTGTGTTCCTCGTGGGCTCTGGCTCTAGGAAATCCCCATCACCGGGCTCGTCATCGTCCAACCCGCTGGAGCCCTCCTCGTCCACGGGAGGAGAGTCAAAGCAAAGCGTTCTCATACTAGTTTTGATAAACTCGCATATAGTCCGCTCCGTTCCATCACACACGCAAGTATCCAGGAGTTGAGCTTTGGGGAGTTTGCGCATGTACGCGATAACATTGCGGCACTGGTTCGAGCAGCTGGAGCCGCTGAAGAGTTTCCCGCAGTGAACTAAATAATCGCTCATCGCGCTTCGGCACTGGCTATCCTTCTCGCACTGGCGCCGGGCTTCGGTGCAGCCCATGTTGCTCGTTTTGGGTAGGCACGGCTCGATGGCTCGTTTGATTTCCCGGCAGCGCGGGTCCTTGTTGCAGCTGCAGTCCTCCAGCGCCGGGCCGCTCTTGGTCAGGTTGAGTTGCACCAGCGACGAGATGCAGTGACTCGGACACTTCCTTCTCTGGCCGCTCAGGATCGAGTCGCAGGCGTGTAGATACTGGTCATACGCGTAATGACACTCGGGCTCCGACTGGCAGTTTAATATCGCCCGCCAGCAAATCAACCGACCGCCGTGGTGGTTGGAGGAGGCGATGGAAAAACAGCAAAAACACACGAGCGCACACGCGAAAGGCCAAACGAATGCGCGCGCCCCCCGAACCAATTCTGCACAAGTTGCCATATCGAAGTGTGTGATCGTTTGGCTGGCGTCAGGTCAGTTTCAAGCAGGTATGTTTCATATTTCCATTGCATCTAGTGAGGGAAAATAATCCCTCAGCTTAGATCATGTTTGTGCAAGGTCCATCCGAATATAAAAAGTTTGTTTCACAATTGGTGAAGCTATGAAAATATGTTCTTGTAATCCATGATTTTTAATAAAAAAGGAAACGAAGAAGGTTGGTTTGCGGAAAGTGCTGCGGACTTGTTCACTCCATCTCCCCGGCTCGTGTCTGTGTGACAGCGCGGTGATTCCTTCGTCCACCTCCCGCTTTTCTTGCGGGCAAAAGTGAAGAACTCACGAGTTCGTCCTCTCGCGTCTCGCGCTCACGTCCAAATGCGCTTTCGAGCCTCGATCCTCGCGCTTTCCCAACCGAGCTGATACATTAACGGGCGTGCGCATCGGGCACGCATCGGGACCCGAACAGATAATAACACGGCGTTCAAATTCACACACTGGCCCCTTTCTGACCCGCTAGTTTTGCTTTATCCATTCTACTCCTGCGGAAGTTTTAGGGATTCCTATTGGTCAGACCGTTTGTTGTTGCAAATCTCGACGTCAAGTTGGGGGCGGGATGATGGGGGTGGGGCATGATGGGTCAGGAATGGTCTTTCTGAAAGGTTTGGATTACCTCAGAGCAAAAAGTGAGTTAGAAAAACCCACTGTACTGTTGTTTCTCAGTCTTTGTTTCAAGTCTATGGTTATGACGTGCGTATTTGCGCTCTCACATCACAGCCAATGATTTCTTGATTATGCATGACTGATCACAAAGATTAAGTCCAAGAAAGTTTTTATTGTGCTCAAGGACAACAAGCAACAATATTGCACTTATAGTTTCGTGATGGTTTGCGTAACATAAGCTAAGACGAATTTAAGCATCCCTCTTTGTTTTGCATGCAAACTGTACAATGATTTAATGTTTTTTGCAGGAATTTTAAACTGCTAAATTCGATGCAAATACAAGGTAATTGGATACAGCCTGTCCAGGTTTTTCTTGAGCATTCAGATCGGCAGCTTTAACATGATTAGATAAATGGCAATTATAAGTATTATTATATTTTAAAACAAAAGTTTGCACAAATGCACATAAACAAAATGTCCAATTTTGGAGTCTCTATTAAATTATATCTAGTGAATTTATATACATATAGTGGATGCACATCTTAATTAATATGAAAAAAGTAGACCCCTGATGAATAAAGGGACGAACCCGAAGGAAAATGAATGAATGAATGAAAAAGTTTAATACAGGGAAATATTCCAATATCACCCAGCACAACAGCTGTGTAAAGAAACCAAGACAATTGCTTTAGCTGTTAGAATATATAAAAAAAATAAATAATTATACTAAATATTATTATTTTATTACAAGTGGATATGACAATAATCCAAAATCAAACAAAAAGTGCTCAGGGGTAGCTAAAATATCTAATGGATATTAATCTAAATGTGTCAGTGCTCTTTGGGTAAAGGATTCATCACAATAAACAGCAAATATCAGTTCAAGGCACTCAAAAAATGTGGAAAAAATGTTTAAAGACCTACGTTTTTTAAGGATTAGCCATGTGAATAAAGGCTTTTAAATATTTTTTTCACATTTTTCGAGTGCCTTGAACTGATCTTTGCTGTTTATATGGATATGACAAAAGTTTGAAGGAAAGTGACAAAATACAAAAAAATTCTAATGATAATTAGTATTTTGTGGTTTTACACTAATCGTTAAACATTGTAATTAACATTACATAGGGTATCTTCTATAATAGTAAAAGTTTACAGTTGATAATATAATGTCAGATATATCATTAAGTCAGTTTTATACACCTTTAGTTTAACTTCCCATGTATGGACATAAAACCACTTACAGGTTTTCATAAAGGAAAGTAATAAATGGGTTGTGGAAAGTCAGTTTTCAGATGTTACTGCATTATGGATTTATTTCAACAGATATAGAATTACTTCAGCAACAGTTGATCTCTACTAAAACACAAAGCTAAAGCATCACGGCAGATTTAATCTTATACGTTTTCCTTCTTTCAGACAAGATCTTATAAAAAATGAAATCTTATATTTCACAGTCCGCTAATGGAAAAAGCATTTTTGGGTGAATGTCATTTCAGCATGATCTAGGAGAGGAATGCTTTTGAAAATGATAGTTCCTGGCTCGCTGCACCGTGTCTAGTTGATTACAATAGAAAAAGACACATTGGCTAAGAGCAGTAACATCAGCTCTGGGCACAGATATAAAACGTAATGGTAAGCCATGAAAAAAAAAAGTGGACTTCTTATGTGTAAAATGATAACATGCAAGTTCACACTTGAACATGAAAAGAGGGCATTCGCTGATGCTTATAGGCCAGAGGATCAGTGAATCCACCTTGCACAATGAGGGTTTGTGTTTCAAACACTGCTCTGGAGTCAGGAATGTACCTTTAGGCCACTGTGCACCGAGCTTCTGACCCTAAACAATGAACTCAATGTCAGTTACGGATGGTCAGATCTGACAATAACGTTTTCACAAACCAGCTCCAGGTGATGGATGATGGGAACTCTATACTCTGTGAGTCAAACGAGTGCACAATGAGTTGATCTGGAGATAATAGTATCCAACAAAGAAATAAACTTTATATCAAATTTGTTCTTGTAAATATGATGGCAGAATAAGCCCGTCCCATTATAAAGTTGGTAAATAATCATAGTGTACAGTATATCTAGTTTGCTAACATACTGCACTTTTAAAAAAACGGAACAACAAAATATTAAGAAAACAAATATTTTGATATTGCTTTAACTTATTTTAACAGGTTTCATCAGATTTTTTTTACTTTTTTAAAAGTTTAACTTAATATTTTAGACAGCTTGATTAATATAAGTTGACTAGAAAATTTGTTTGAGTCAACTAAAAAATTAAGGCAGCAATAATGATTTTACATTATGTACAAATATGTATAATACCAGATCAACAGATATGATTTTACTTAAGATGCCGCTTTTTCATTTTGCTCCATATTTATGTAATGAGTTTCAAGATACTCTGCAATCTGTACCATCTATTCATCAGTTTAAAACTATATGTTGAAGTCTATATGAAGAGTTCAGATGCAAAAACCTGACATTTTTCTCTAATATTATCATTTTTATCAGACTCCTATTTCTTGATTCAGTTATTTTACTTTTATGGCAAAGGCTAGGTTATTTTCATCCCATTTAATGTGAAATAACTGAACATAAACATAAGAGGCTGAGAAAAGTGCTAACTGTAGAAGAAAATTTCAGATGGCTTTTAGAGATTTTTGCATCTGAACTCTTCATATTAAGTGTTTTTTTTTCTGTATAAAATACATTACACCTATATGTTTAGTCCCTTTAAACCAACTGCCAATGCTAACATGTATAGAGGTACTGTAGGAAAGATATATCTAAATGAAACTTTCCTGGTTAAATAAGTAAACAAGTAAATAAATAACTTTCTTCCCATTTTCTCATAATACCTTAATCCAGTTCAGTTAAAGCTTTACTTGGATTTACAGGAGATCTAAATAGAGAGAGAAAAACATTTATAAACAAGTGTTTTCTTTGGCAGGCTGCATTTAAATAAGCCAGATGCTCGTGCAAGAGAGTACTGCATGCCTTACTTTAAATGGGGATTCATTTAAATTAACAGCATACATCTTTGAATGGAATAACGAGAAAAATACAAAGTCGCAGTAGAAATTAAGTTCTTTCCTGCTCATAAGAGAAACTTACTTGGGAAACATTAGCTTTGTAACATCATGCCTATGTATAATAATAATAATAAAAAAACACTAAGGATGGCATTATTGAGCAGTATCTTGTACATTTTTTGTGTCATACATGCAAAATAAGGTGCTACAAGAACAGAATAGGGTTTTCAAAATCAAAACAATAAAAATGTAATTCAGTTTTTTTTAGTTGTTCATGTAGTTATTGTGCATTAAAATGTGTCATGTTTTTGTTTCCTGATCAGAAATTTATAATTGTGACAACTATACATTTTTACACACTGTAAAACCCAATAAGTTAAGGTAACTTTAAGCAATTTAAGCACAGTAAAATCAAATAAATGTAGAGAACTCAAACCAACTGAGTACTATAAAATCCAATAAGTTAAGGCAACACAAACCATTTGAGGAAACCGATTGCTACAAACTATTTGAGTTAAAAAACTAATCTATATGAGTACTGTGAACTTACTCCATTTAAGTTAAAGTAATGAGGTATTTAATTAACTCATTACCTTCAACACTGAGTTCAAAACGTTTTTTCAAATGAGTAGAATTAACTTTCAGTCAATTTTAAGTTAACTACACTCATTTCATTTGATAAAGTTGGGTTGTTCAGTGCATAATTTACAGAGGAAATCTAGTATAAGTAATAGAAATCTGGTCAGGCACATTTAAATCAAATCATAACATGTTGACAATTTTGCAATTTAATATGCAAGTTTAACTTATTTTAGTTTAATAAAATATATTTGAAACACTAAAATAGACAATTTACTACATTTAATATGCATTTTATTCAAATATAATTACTTTTGTATTTTCATAAAGTAAATTTTGCATATGTTAGAAACTTAAAGGACAATTACTTAAAAGGTTAAACAAAAGTAACAGAAAATGTTTTCTCTCTCAATTAATTTTCTTTAAATGGTATATATAAATGATTGTTTGCCTAATATTTTGTGTCGTAAAGCATTACTGTTAGATTTTACCAGTTGTCATGAAATTATTATGAAGAACAAAACAGAAATATCACAGAAAATTATTATAATTTTAAAGCTGAAAATTTACTGCCAATTTTATAATAAACAACCATTTTTATTTGGCAAAAAAATGTATACATGGTATTTGTTTGCTTTTTTCTCTAATCTAAGAATACCTTTCTTACACTTTTGAAGGACTTAATGAGAAACAGATTCCTTACAATAATCCGTGGGGTGCTGTTGCCAAATTCCTGACCCTGATGGATGACCCCAAACAAAAACTTGCCCGTGCTGTAATTAGAATACGCTCAGCTTTTTTTCTCTTAATTTTTTCATTGTAGCAGAGCCATACTGCAGAAACAATAACAAAAACACTCAAATTATGCAGCTAGGACATGAACTCCATCAAAACAACATGACTATGAATAAAACAGCATAATTAAGTATTGTGAAACATATCACTAAAAATGCATAACACCAACAGAAAGCATATATTAATTAGTAAAAATCTGTATTATTCTTCTTATTGAAATACAAACAGGCTAAAGACTAAATTTTAAATTTCAATACACAGATAGATATCTGTTTAATATATTTTAAGAATCAAGTTGAGAGAAATGCTCATGAAAATGAGACAATAATAAAATGGACAATTAAAGAAAGCATTCTAATATTGTTTTGGAACCAAAATATCAAATAATAATTATCCAAAAATAATAAAAAGAAAAAATGCTAAAATCCTCCTCGATAAACATACATTAACCTCATGCATAATCTGTGGGTTGGGGTGATTTATTTATTTAT
>CAIGQZ010032551.1:4396859-4425085 GCA_903798205.1 Danio tinwini | reverse complement strand
ACACACACACACACACACACACACACACACACACACACACACACACATCTACACTCCTTAAGGAATCAGACCACCTTCAGCCTCTCATATACACACCAGCACTGCTCATAAACACTGGAAAGCTCAGCTGCCCTTCTTTCTCCTATAAGCAATGGGAATTGTACTGTGATTTAAACAGGGAGATTTCTGTCATTAATTCTAAAAAGAAGTTAATATACAGAAATCTGTCAGTGTGCAAATTCACCGAAAAAAAAAAAAAAAAAAAAAACAGATTCTCTTTCATGAACTGGAAGTTAATGTCCGTTTTGTGGTGCATGAGACTAGTGCTTTTGAGCAGCGACCAGAACACTTGTGCAAGTAGCCATGCAAGTGCTCTGTTGAGAGTTTAGTACGGCTGTTTAGCATTTCCAGCGTCTTTTTTTCTACATCTCACTTTTTTCTGCCTCAGAATGCTATAACCACTCGAGCCGAGACCGCAATGAAAACATAGTGATATGATTTGGGTTCACAGTAGAAATAGTGCCCTGCCGCTGGACTCTTGTGGAATGTTTGCATTGTGGCCTCCTGTGTAGCCTATTAATTGGCCTCATGTTATGATATTGCCACAGGACAAGACATCCTATTGGCAAAGCTCCATTTAATTGAGTCGAACTGTGTGAGACCATCATTGTTATAAGATGAAAAACATCAATCATGTCAAAACTAACATGCAATACTGGGAAAAGCCAGCCTGATCTCACGAGGAAATGTAAGTATTTTACATTTTGTCAGTTTAGTGGCTAATTCATTCGAATTTGCATGAGTTGAGTCATACAAAAATGTAAGTTTTTAAAAAGGAGGCGTGGCACTCAACCCCCCCCCCTAAACCAAACCATCATTGGGTGAAGGGCAAATCGTACTAAATGGTACGAATTAGATCGTACGAATTCATACGAATTGGCCACTAAATCAAAAAGTTACGAATTGCCATGAGATTGTGTTGGAAAAGCTTACCAGACAGTCTCATGCTACATGCATTTGCGACCAGTTATAAGTTTTAGGGCCCTCCAAAACTGACAGTCATATAAAAAACACACCAAGTGTGTTTTTTAATATAAACAAGTACCTTATATTATATTTAACCCAGGCTCATTCTAAAAATGTACTGCTATATACATTTCTGAAGTTTTTGTTTTAGCAAGTCCACCAGAGGCTGCTGTGTACACTTTTTGTGATCTCAAATTTCTCTTACGAGCGCCATTCATGCCTGCTGCTCTGGCATAAATCCACCGGAGGGCGTTGTCAACTGACTGACTGACTGACTGGCTGACTGACTGACTGACTTACCTATCAAATGACCTATCCTCCTCCTTCCCTAATCTCAACCAATAGTGTTTTCAAAAGCAGAGATTGACCCACCCACCCAGTGAGATAGCCAACCGACAGTTCTGAAAAGCAATCCAGAAAAAGAAAAGCCCTCGCCTGATTTTTACCACATTTTCAGATTTATCACATTCTCACCCTGTTATTTTATTTTTTTGCTTCTGTTTTTGTCTTACCCTGTTTCTGGAACCGTACTCAAACTCATGGTCAGCTTCTCCCTGCATCTCAGGTCCACCAAGAAAGCCACACGGAGGTAAGCAGTCAGCTGGTAAGCGCGAAAAGGAACGGTGTCATACGGCCCCGTAGCATTTGTTTTAAAGACAAATTGAAGCCATACGTACTTCTGGCTACATAATCTCCAGAAACGTATATAGGGCTACGTTTTCAGAATGAGCCTGTTTTGCTTATATTTACTCCCTATACCTTCACTGCTTAAAAAGTAGTGAATACATATTTCGCAACCTTCTATTTTACTGTATTAAATTATACCTATACTTAATTTGATACATACATGCCTACATTTACAGGAATAAAATCATATGTATATCTGTGTTGTAAATACAATAATATATACAGTATAATGCATTATTATTGTATGGTTCAAAAACCTATATAAAAATCTAAATATATAAATATATAAAAATCTAAATATAAAAAACATATATAAAAATATAGCGTTTACTATATTTAGTAATTTGTCAATGCTAAATTGTAACCAAACCAAATTCAATCAAAACAAAGACAGACACATTTACAATGCACATTTACAAAGAAAAATAACTGACTTTAGCATTGTTTTTCAGATAAACAAATATATTATGGTATTTCTATGATTTAGAAGCATTTGAATCTTACATACAGCACCTTTAACAAAGATGAATCAACATTGTAATAAATGTGTTACTAATAATTGTTCTTGTTAGTAAATACACCAACTAATGAACCATTATTTTAACATTACCAATGCTTCTCTTTGGAGTGGGTCGTGTGATTGATTCAAGACTTGCGATAAACGTTATTATTGTCATTTTAAGACCATTTTATGCCACTCGTTAGGTAATGCCAGAATGACAATATAATTAATTTCATTTAAATTAAAGTTTATTTGTATAGCACTTTTTAAAGTAATTATTGTTTCAAAGCAGCTTTACAAAGGTGCACATTATTGCATTACCATCAAATTAAATTAAAGTTACAATCAAATATAAGTTATCATATATACAGCCATTATCACATATACAGCCACAGCCATATCACCCTGCAGCCCAAGACCAGTTACTCACTGAAGCTAAACAGGGCTGAGCCTGGTCAGTACCTGGATGGGAGACCACATGGGAACACTAGGTTGCTGTTGGAAGTGGTGTTAGAGAGACCAGCAGGGGGCGATTAACCTTTGATTTGTGTGAGTCCTAATGCCCCACTATAGTGAAGGGCACAGCATACTGTCAGTGAGTGCCATCTTTCGGAAGAAATGTAAACTGAGGTCATGGCTCCCTGTGGTCAATAAATGTCCTATGGCACTTTTTGTAAAGAACCTGCCTGGACAAATTCTCCCCATTAGCCCTTACCCATCATGGCCTCCCAAACATCCCCATCCACTGAATTGGCTTTATTACTGTCTCTTCACTCCACCTATAGCTGGTGTGTGGTAAGCAATGGCGCCGTTGTCCTGTAGCTGCCGTCGCATCATCCAACTGGATGTTGCACACTGGTGGTGGTGTGGAAAGATCCCCTCTGATGATTGTAAAGTGTTTTGTGTGTATGGCCATACACAATAAATATAAGTATAACATAAATGTTATAAATGTTGCTATATAAATACATATTACATTACATATATACACATAGATAACCTGCAGTTTTATAGCACATAGGTGAAGTCTATGAGTACACACCACACAGCAAGTACATTTTTCTAAAGAACATACAATATTTTATTCTTAAGAATATTTTATTTAATTACAGTCATTTTACCAATTGAATAATGAGTCATTGAAATTAGAATGTGAAAACATATATATCGTAAACAATTAAATAACAATAAATGTTAACAAAAAAGTGCACTGTAAAAAGTAACAGAGGCTGCGATATCTATTATTGTGATATCTACACTGCAAAAAATGCTTTTATTACTTCTTAATAAAACTAAACTAAATAGAACAAAAAATTCCTAAATCAAGAAGAATTTTCTAAACAAGCAAAACAAGTTGTCTTGTTTTAAGAAATAATATGCTAATATTAAGTCAGTTTTTCCTTAAAACAAGCTAAATAATCTGCCAATGGGGTAAGCAAAATATTCTTATGTCAAAAGGAAAAACAAGATTATTTAGCTTACCCCATTGGCAGATTATTTAGCTTGTTTTAAGGAAAAACTGACTTAATATTGACATATTATTTCTGAAAACAATACATTATGTTTTGCTTGCCAAGAAAATGTTTCTTGATGTAAGATTTTTTTGTTATTTAGACTAGAAACAAGACAAAAAATCTAAATAAGAAAATCATTTTTTGCAGTGTAGCTACCAGATCAATTTTCAGTTGTCAGAAAATACTATAGTGTTTTTAACCATACTGACAGCTCCAATAAAGATATAATTGTTTTGTTTTTGTTTTGTTTTTTTGTATCGGCGATAAATATTGAATCACCAAAAATGATTTAGGTCATGTCCACGTGTTGTGCGATAAGTCGATATATTAATTATTGTGACAGTTTAGGTCCACTTTGAAGCATATAGTTGAAGTCAGAATTATTAGCCCCCCTTTGAAGTTATTTTTCTCTTTTAAATATTTCCCAAATGATGTATAACAGAGCAAGGACATTTTCACAGTATGTCTGATAATATTTATTTGTCTAGAGAAAGTTTTATTTGTTTTATTTCGGCTAGAATAAAAGCAGTCTTTAATTTTTTAAAAGCTATTTTAAGGTCAAAATGATTAGCCCCTTTAAACTTATTTTTTTTTTTCAATAGTCTACAGAACAACCCATCATTATACAATAACTTGCCTAATTACCCTAACCTGCCTAGTTAACCTAATTAACTATTTTTAAGCTTTTAAATGGCTCTTTAAGCTGAGTACTAGTGTCTTAAAATATCTAGTAAAATATTGTTTACTTTCATCATGGCAAAGATAAAATAAGTCAGTTATTAGAAATGAGTTATTAATACTATTATATTTACTGTTATGTTGAAAAAAAAATCTTCTCTTTGTTAAACAGAAATTGGGGAAACAAATAAACAGGGGGGGGGGGGGGGCTAATAATTCTGAGCTCAACTGTACATTTTATGTAAAAAAAAAAGATCATCATTTTATGAAGGGAAAATTATTTTGCCATAATAATCGTTAGCATTTTATTGCCCAGTAGAATATGAAATTCAAGTGTGCCATAATAAGGATATTTAGGATGCCTAGTTTTTACAGCCCAAGCACAAGAAGTCCTAAATCTATGGTGCATTTACATTTTAGATAGCAACCTGTCTGTTGATTTAAATGTTAAAAAGATATTAGTTGCACTGTGATTTAGATGGTTCACACAGCTGTCCACAGCTTGTCATGTCCGATTCCCCTGTCTTTGGCTTAAGAAGCTGATCTAATTTGAGTTTTAACACCAGACATGACATCATTGCCTATAACAAGCAATAGCCCCCAGCCCCATCTATAGCTAGAAGATGAAATCAATATGTCTGGAAGGAGAAAGAATAGATGTCTCCTGCTTGTCTGAATGCATTATATTATGATAAGAAAGAAATGCTGTAATTGAATATGCAGTGGTTTTCATTTTTCTCCCAATTTGCCTGGCTCAATTTTTATATGCCAAGCACTCCCACATTCCAAAACCCAGCAAACAATAAATATTGTTTTAATTATTGTTCTCCATACACAAGTTTATTTATGCCAAGAGCAAATTCCAATCAAAAGTGAACATTGCTTTACTCTCACCATTCCCACACTGGAGCATCCTGTACAAATATCATTACAGAAGTGTCACCTTATGCTGAATCAGAAAGTGATATTGTTAACAGATCAGTGAAACTCAAAGAAGGTTCGATCGTCTGGATTTTTGCATCAAAATAAATCTGCGTCAGACTCTCTGCATTTCTTCATTAGGTACTGGTAAAAACAACTCAGGCTCATTCTGAAAATGTACCTCTATATACATTTCTGGAGAGCGCCAAATACAGTACGTCCCAGGAGCTGTTTTTTTTTGTTTTTTTTTTGCAGTTGTTTATTTTCACGAATTCACCAGATCGACTGACCCACCCTCCTCCATCTCTAAACCCAACCAATAGTGTTATTCAAAAGCACCGATTGACCTGCCCACCCACTTTCCTAAACCCAACTGACAGTTTTAAAAAGCAATCCAGAAAAAGAAAAGCCCTCGCCTGATTTTTACATTTTTTTTTAGATTTTACCACATTCTTACCCTGTTATTTTATTTTTTTGATTCTGTTTTTGTCTTACTCGCTTTTTAGAATCGTTCTTCACCTGACTCAAACCCTGTCGTCGTAGTCAACTTCTCTCTATGTCTCAAGTCCGTCAACGTACATGGCGAGCTAACTTGACAAACTGGTAACAGCGGGAAAGTTGCCCACATGTAGGTAAGTGGTCAGCTTGTAAGCGAGAAAAGAAACAGCGTCATACCACCCCATAGTATTCGTTTTAAAAACTACATAATTCGCGATCTCCAAAAACATATATAGGGTTACGTTTTCAGAATGAGCTTGTGTTGGGTAAAAACAAACATAAAAGTTTATATACTTAAATGTGAGTTCTGTTTCGAGAGGGATTTATCTTGAACATGGGATGCAAGTACATCAAGAATATAGCCTTTTGTACACCTCCTGAGATTTTAATAGTAAGTCTACTGGCACAGCTCTCACTTGCTGACTTGCATTATGTCCCATTTCCACTAAGTAGTGTGATATATTTTAGTACAGTACAGTACAGTGCAGTGCAAAAAGATTCATTATGAGTAACTCTAAGTATCACTCTAACTGTGCATGTCTAATGCCAACACTTGCTAGGCATGGTATATGCCAAAATCTCAATTGAAGCAGATCCAAATGCAGCAGATCATTTTTTTGGCATGTGGCAATTTATCATAAGAGGCAAGCTTTCTTTGACCATTTTTTTATTGCTGTGTGACATTGTATTATTATGGTGTTGCATTTTGATAGTGTACCTAAAAATAGAGATTCCCTTGTTGTCGTTCCTTTTACTTGGTACATGCACAAGTGATGATTCTCTGTGAACCAATAGTGTTCAGCAACAAGTCCAGCTCCAGCTTTTTGGTACTGTGCTGTTTTGCTAGGTACACTTGTGAAAGGGTCCCAAAAAGTGGTTCGCTATTTTGGTACTTCTGACACAGAAAACGTAAATATCATACTGTACTCTACTGAACCGTACCACTAAGTGGAAACTAGCCGTTGCACTAACTCCCCAAAACATTACTGCCTTCTGCAGGGTCGGATTAACCAATGGGCATTATGGGCACAGGCCCAGCGGACCCTGTTCACTTAGGGCCCCTGGGGGGGGGGGGGGGGGGGTTTGTTGATTTTGGGGTGTCTGTTTAGGCTAAGTGCAAATAGCGCAAATATCACACCTCGTCTAAATAAGCTAATTAAATGCTTTCCGCCATCGCCGTTTGATCGACAGAGACAACATAACTAAAGAGCGAAGTAGACTGCAGGTGGGTGTGGCGTAGCTCGTAGCGAGCATGGTAACATGTTTTGAGGCGACCAATCATGAACCCGGTTCGAATCCAGCGTCTGATGAACTCATTCTTCTTTTTTCCCCCATTACATATCAGATTGGAAATACATTTATTTTCAATAGAAAGGAAATGTTTTGGTTTAAAAATTTAAATAAAGTATATAAAATATATAAAATGAGTATTTCACAAGGTATTTAATAAGGATAATAATAATAAATATTCTATTAACAGTTATTTTTAACCTGGTGTTAAATTTTAGTGACATCTTAATATAATTAATCTGTATTTAGATTTGGATTAGATTAGATTCAACTTTATTGTCATCACACATGTACAAGTATAAGGAAACGAAATGCAGTTTAGGTCTAACCAGGAGTGCAATAGCAGCAAGTGCAGGATACAGGTATAAGTTATAAAGTGCAGTTATAGAAAAATTATGGTGATATTTACAAATGGATGTACTATCAACATTATATACAGGTTGTGTCAGCTATGAACAGAGATTTACAATAGATGGATAAATGTACAGGTTGCTATTAATAATCAGAAGTGTGCAGATAGATAAACATAATTACAAATGTATATGTACAGTGGGTGTGTACATAATTTACAAATGTACATGTGCAGTGGGTATGTACAGTTCAAATAAATGAATCAGTGCAATGAATATGTGCAATTTTTAAATGTGCAAATGTTAAGTAGTGCAGTGATTATGATGAGTCTGAGTTATGAGGAGAGGAGAGTGGGGTGTATTAGGGGGGCAAAAAGTCAGTGGGGAGCAGAGTTCAAGAGGGAGACAGCTCTGGGGAAGAAGCTGTTCTTTAGTCTGCTGGTTTTTGTCTGGGGGAGCCTGAAGCGCCTGCCAGAAGGCAGGAGAGAAAACAGTCTGTGAGCAGGGTGAGAGAAATCTTTAAGAATACTGCGTGCTCGGCGCAGACAGTGTTTCCTCTGGATGTCCTCTATGGCTGGCAGTGTGGTCCCTGTGATGCGTTGGGCAGTTTTCACCACCCGCTGCAGTGCCTTACGCTCCGCAACAGAGCAGCTTCCATACCAGACTGTGACACAGTTCGTCAGGATGCTTTCTATTGTGCAGCGGTAGAAGTTCACCAAGACGGCTGATGACAGCTGGTTCTTCTTAAGTTGCCTTAAGAAAAATAGGCGCTGGTGAGCCTTCTTGACCAGGCTGGAGGTGTTGGTGGTCCAGGAAAGGTCCTTGGAGATGTGGGTCCCCAGGAACTTGAAGTATGATACAGGCTCGACGGCCATCCCATTGATGTAGATGGGATCATGTGAGCCTGTTCGTCCCTTCCTGAAGTCCACAATGAGCTCCTTGGTCTTGTCGGTGTTAAGGAGCAGATTATTGTTGGTGCACCACGTGGCCAGATGCTGTATCTCCTCCCTGTAGGCAGTCTCATCATTGTTGCTGATTAGACCAATCACTGTGGTGTCATCTGCAAATTTGATGATGGCGTTGGATCTGTTCACAGGCCTACAGTCGATGGTGAAAAGGGAGTAGAGGAAGGGGCTCAGCACACAGCCCTGTGGTACACCAGTGTTGAGTGTGACGGTGGTGGAGCAAATGTTGTCTGATCTAACATTCTGAGGTCTGTTAGTCAGAAAGTCCATAACCCAGTTACAGAGAGACGTGTCTATATCCAGGTCTCTAAGTTTGATCATTAACTTAGAGGGTATGACAGTGTTGAATGCTGAGCTGAAGTCAACAAACAGCATTCGTGCGTATGTGTTTTTATTGTCCAGGTGTGTGAGTACAGAGTGCAGTGCTATGGAGACTGCATCTTCTGTGCTCCTGTTGCCACGGTAGGCAAACTGATGTGGGTCCAGTGTGGATGGCAGAGAGTCTTTCAGATGTGCCAGGACCAACCGCTCGAAGCACTTCATGATGATGGGTGTGAGTGCTACCGGGCGGTAGTCATTCAGGCATGTTGGGCTGGAGTGTTTCGGCACTGGCACAATAGAGGTGGTTTTAAAGCATGATGGCACAGCTGCTAGGTTAAGGGACAGGTTGAAAATGTCTGTGAATACCCCAGCGAGCTGTTCTGCACATGCTTTGAGGACACGCCCAGGAATACCGTCTGGTCCAGCAGCCTTACGCACATTGATCCGACTCAGTGCGGTGTAGACTTCTGAGGAGGTGAGTGTAATGGGTGAGTGGTCGGTTGAGGAAGTGATCCTGATGTAGGGTTCATTATTGTCTCTTTCAAAGCGGGCATAAAAGTCATTAAGCTCGTTCAGGAAGGAGACATTTGTGGCTGTGGCTGTGGAATGGCTGGGTTTGTAGTTGCTGATGGCCTGTATGCCCTGCCACATGCGCCGAGGATCAGAGTTGGAAAAGTGCTCCTCTAGCTTTAGCTTGTAGCAGTGCTTGGCCTTTTTGATGCCCCTCTTCAGATTAGCCCTGGAAGTGCTGTAGGCCTGTGCATCCCCTGATCTGAAGGCAGTGTTGCGTGCCTTCAGCAGGAGGCGCACCTCCTTGTTCATCCATGGCGTTTGATTTGGGTATGTGGTGATCTGTTTCTGGGTTGTAACACTGTCAATGGTGGTGTTGATGTATTCCAGAACAGAGGAAGTGTAGCTGTTAATGTCTGTGTGAGAGCCACATGTGGCCTGGGAAGCAAACATACTCCAGTCTGTGTGTTGAAACCTGTCCTGGAGTGTGGAGTCTACCCCCGCTGGCCACACTTTGATGGTCCTCACTGATGGCTTCACACGGTTGATGAGGGGTGAGTATCGGGGGGTGAGGAACAAAGAAAGGTGATCTGATTGACCCAGGTGGGGGAGGGGGGTAACAGCATAGGCTTCAGCCATGTTTGTGTATACCTGGTCCAAAGTCTTGTTTCCCCGTGTGTGACAGAAAATGTTTTGATGGAATTTGGGGAGCACTGTCTTTAAGTTTGAGTGATTAAAATCCCCCGCAACAATAAAAGCAGCCTCCGGGTGAGCAGTCTGTTGTTTGCTGATGGCTGCATGAAGTTCATTCATAGCAAGCTTTGCATCAGCATCGGGTGGAATATAAGCAGCGATTATAAAGGTGGAGGTGAACTCCCGTGGCAGATAAAACGGTCTGCATTTGACCATCAGAAATTCCAGGTTAACAGAGCAATGTCTCCCAACGATGACAGAGTTTGTGCACCACGCTTTGTTAATATAAATGCATAATCCTCCGCCTCGGGTCTTACCGGAGTCATCCGCCGCTCTGTCTGCTCGGAATGTCTGATGCTCAGTTAAAGATACAGCGTTGTCTGGTATCCCGCTGTTTAGCCATGTTTCTGTGAAAATCATGACATTACAGTTCCATAATCTTTTGCTGTGGTTGATGCGCAGTCTAATCTCATCCATTTTGTTCACCAGGGACCGTACATTGGCGAGGAAGATGCTGGGTAAAGAGAGCCGGTGTGGTGTTAGCTTTAGCTTAGCTCTTAGCCCGCCGCGCTTCCCCCGTCTTTGTTTACGTTCGCATCGCCGTCTCCGAGCACTTCTGCCCGGCCGGACAGAGCGCTCAGCTTCGGGTATCCTGGCGATCTCTGGGATGAGTCGTAGATTGCTGATAAAACTGTCCGAAATGCACAAACCAATATCCAAGATCTCCCTGTCGGGTGTACGATGTAAAGGCATTACTGTTCTGCACGAACAGACCTGAAATGAGCAGGAAAAATACTGCAAAATTGCAGAAACTGGAGAGACGCAGAGCCTCGCGATGTGTACGCGCCGCCATCTTGGTCTTAAACTATATGTTAGTCGCCCTGCTTCACCCATATTCTCCGACCTCATGGAGAGAGAGAGACAGAGCGGGAGACAGAAAAAGCCCCTGAAGAGGAGGGAGACAGGAGAGAACTGGTACAGTGTGTGTGATTTTGGATACTTTCAGCTTTATAATCAAGTGCTTTTTGCCTACTCTTCTTCATTATGAGGGAGACAGTAGAAATCATTAATCAGTGTGTGTATTATCGAAGACTCAGATTCATAGAACTGAATTGGAGAGGTGCTATATCCAAATCATATGCATTATAAGTTTGTAGATGTTATACATTAAAAATACCCTTAAATAAAAATTTTTAGTACTGCTTCAGTGAACTTGAACAAGTATATTAAAAACCATTAGTTTTCACTAGTTATATTACTATTTTTTTTTATCAAAGTGTGCTTTAAATGCTTTTAAAATCAGGTAAATCTTTGTTGACTATAAATATGTACTATGTCATTTATTTAAAAAATGTGGGCAAAATATAGATTAACGTTATTTAAAACATATTACATTAATCCTATTTTCTAATTTAACTATAGGGGTGCGGCCTTGTAGGGGGCCCTACAAGACATTGTGCCCAGGGGCCTCTGAATTCTTAATCCAGGCCTGGCCTTCTGGTGTCATGCCACTAACGTTACAACTCCAGTTCTACTACCCCATTCCAAGCATGGGAGGCCTATAACAGGCTTACAAGGATGTAACAAGACCACAGAATCCGCCACTCAAGGTCATAAGTGATTCAATTATCTCCCTTGTTTGTAGCCTTCATTAAACATCTCTTAGAAGAGTCCTTTGTAAAGTGATTTGTTGCTCTGTTTTATTTCAAATGCATTTCTTCAAGTAGTTTCCCCTTTCCTGAAGTGCTAGGAGCAAGAGTTACTTGGCATATCTTGTTTATGCCTGTGGTTTTGTAAGTGTGGTCTAATTTTGCCTGGAAGTTGGCAAAATGAGCAAACTGGCTTGCAGCACCTTTAACTTCTGTAGCTCCGTTGTTCAATGAGCCAGCACGGAAGAGCAAGCAGGTGTTCCTCTCCACGGAAAGAAAGGGTTTATGTCTTTAGCCTTAGGGACATTGGGTGTACGTGAAAAGAGTGAGCTTTACACCCTTGGCCCTCTAGCTGGGTTTTAACTTGGTGGAATGCAGTGTGTGGTGGTGTGGTGACCTGCTGGGGGATATTTAACAACCTCGGGAGAGAAATATGATTCAGCTTGTCCTTAAACAACTATCTTTTTGAAACAACACAAAAGCCAAGTTGCTTAAGCATTGTCAGTGCAGATGGTGGTGAAATTATTAATATTATTTTATCCCTGACTTTTTTTTTCATTCCAATTGGCTGTTAATCCAATTTGTGTGGACATTTTTATGGAGAAGGAAATCACACAGTCTAGTGTGGTTACCAAGGAGAAACAAACAGACACAGTGTGGTAAGTGTAAGAGGATTTGGCGGTGCTTTCAAAGTTAATGTACAGACAAAAAAAAAATTGACAGAATCCATTGATGTGTAGAGACTGAAAGTCTAGTAGGTTAGAGGAGGTTTGTGAGCAGACTGTGGGCTTATACACACATACATATTTAAACACAGTCTTCTCAGAGATCCAGAAAAACAGAGCCTCTACTGGACAAGAAATCCCAGCCAGTCTGAGATAACATTGGAACAATCCAGACCTTCTTCTGTCCTGTCGAGCTTACTTACTCTCACTTTTAAGGACTCAATGAAGATGGATGAGTCTAGCAGAGGCCAAGTTTGTCTGTCAACATGGAGGCCTGTGGATGGGGCAGATGACTGGATAATATCTGACTAAAGACCTCTCTGCCTGTTGTCTAAGTGTCTCTTCATTCCTCTCCTATCCTAGTTTCCCAGCTCACCACAGAGTCCTACTATTTATAATGATAAAACATACACAAAGCTTATATTTGTCATATTAAATACTGGGTAAATATGACCTAAAAGTCTTTTTAATGTAAAAAAAATATATATATTTGTTACATTTTGAAATAGGTTACTCGAAGTCTTTGGTTTTGTTTCCATTTCACTACCAAATGTTTAACATTGTATTTTTATACTGTAGAAATTTGCAAGTTTGGAGTGTGGTTTTATATTATATAAATGCAACACAGGCTCATTCTGAAAAGGTAGTTCTATATACGTTTCTGGAGATTGAAAATTATGTAGCCAGAAGTACGTATGGCTGCTTTTAGTTTTTAAAACGAACGGTACGGGACGATATGATGGCATTCCTTTTCGCGCTTACCAGCTGAACACTTACCTCCATGTAGACAGCTTTCCCGTTGTTACCAGTTTGTTCAGTAGCTCACCATGTACATTGGCGGACTTGAGACATAAAAAGGAGTTAACCACGATTACAAGTTCTGTGTCTGGTGAAGAACAATTCCAGAAAGTGGGTAAGGCAAAAACAGAACCCAAAAGATAAAGTAAATAACACGGTGAGAATGTGGTAAAATCTAAAAAACGTAAAAATCAGGCGATTGTTTTTTTTTCTGGATTGCTTTTTAAAACTGTTGGTTGGGTTTAGGGAAGTGGCTGAGCGCTGGCCAATTGGTGCTTTTGAAAAAACTGTTGGTTGAGTTTAGGGAAGGAAAAGGGTGGGTCAGTCGATCGGTCGGTTAGTCAGTCAGTCAGTAAGTCGGTCAACAGTGGCCTCTGGTGGATTTACGTGAGAAGCGCAGGTGTGAATGGCACTCGCGAGAGAAATTTGAGATCTCAAAAAGCGTACACAGAGGCCTCTGGTGGATTCGTGAAAACTGCAAAAAAACGTAGCTCCTGGCATGTATTTGGTGCTCTCCAGAAATGTATATAGCGGTACGTTTTCAGAATGAGCCTAGGTTGTATAAATGCTTAACACTTTATAATAACTGCACACTCTGAAACATTTAACCATTCAATCATTCACAACATATAAAAAAATACAATCATTAAGTAAGAATTTTTAGGTCAAGAATACAGCATTTGTAGTTGTATTTATAAAATGCTTAATAATGTCTATTAATATAGAATTAATGCTTAATGATGAACTAAATTATGAACTATTTGCTGTTTTCTAATAATAATTCTTAATTATTATATGTGTCAACTAGTTTATGGAAAGGAAATTGTCTTTTCGACCCTATAGTGCTTCTAGGTCTGGACTGAAAATTTTTTGTTCTTTAAGATCCAGTTTTATTTTTTACTGCTTAAATTAATAGACTGGAAAATGTTCACAACACATTGCTTTAATTTGCATTTTTTGTTTTTTTAGCCTTTGAGAGAACTGAATTTTCAGTGTCATGGTAATGTTTTTTTAATACAATTGGGAATATTGATTTTTAACGAAGCTGTCAGCAAGAATTTGGATGGGAGTTGGTGTATACCACGGTGCTGTGTTTTTTCCCAAAAAAGCAGAGGCCTCAGCTTTCATCACTCCGTAAGGAGGTCCTAGCATTTCTCCTCAAGGACCTCTGCTCTTAAGCAATCTAGCCAACACTCTGTCCAAAAGACCTTTATCATGAAAGCATATTCAGAGGTTGAGTAAGCTTTTTTGGCCTCCTCCATCTCTTTGAACTTGAGATAAGGTGGCCTCCACATGGTCACCATGTGTCTTTTTATCCTGTTTTACTCTTTGTGTCTGGATGGAGACCACAAAAGCCCTGGAGATCTCCTGCACTTAATATTGAGCAAGTCTAAAGTATTTTCTGATGTCCATAGGAATGCTGATTGATCTCTCTGGACATATTATTTAAGAGTCACTACTGTGTGATCTAAAATGTATGCGGATATATTCCATGGACATCACAAAATAACAAAAAAAAGCATACAACAGCGTGGACTCATAGTCTATTATGTATGTATGTATGTATTTATTTATTTATGTATTTATTTATGTATTTATTTATGTATTTATGTATTTATTTATTTATTTATTTATTTATTTATTTATTTATTTATTTATTTATTTATTTATTTATTTATTTATTTTTGTAAGGGGGAAAAGTGTTCCACAATATTAATTGTCTAGTTTTGTCGCAAGGGTTGCATTTCTTTTTTGTTCTGTTGATGAACTTACCAACAACAAACATAAACTGCTGCTGCGCATCTCGATGTTCATGTTATGATTGTTTATTCTGCCAAAACACCAGCAAAGACATGGATTATTGCAAAACAAGACAAAGATTTCTTTACAGCGATTACATGGCAGAGCACGTCATTTAAATTCTCCTGTATTTTGTGTAAGTGTGGTGGTGTTTGTATCTGATGTTTATACAGTATAATACATTAACATATTTTTTACACATATAGGTCTGTATATAATCTTTTGAATGCATTTAAAAAAGTGTGTACACATGGATTTATATAAAAAAAGTGTATTACATGCTGCCTTTTCTTCTGTTATTTCAGCCGGTTTCTTGAGCTTTACCCCCTTTATGAGCAAAAACTTTTGGAAGTCCATAAAAGCTGTTCAACATTTCTTAAATTGGTCGATGTAAACTATTTTTAACAACTTAAAAGAGAAACATACTAATGTTTTGATAGCGATTCCTATGTAGTAAAACCACTTCCTGCTCTCCATCTGAATTTTGCACGTCATCAATGACATCATGTGAAAACAACCTATATGTAAATCCACTGCAATTTCACTGCAATTTGCTACTTTTTTGATTTGGAGGCTAATTTCTATGAATTTGTAAAATCTTATGTGTACGTTTTAGTATGATTTGCTCATCATCAAATTACGGTTGTATTTAGGGGTGAGGTTTGGGTTTGGGTTCACACCTTCTTTTAATAAAAGGTGTAAATATAAAATTGTATGAATGAATATGTCTACCTAAGATGAACACTTTTTAATAAACAGCTTTTAAGCCCATCCAAACCAGATTTTCTTTAGTGAGTATTTGTCCTAATGGTTCATCTCCTTCTGGTCCTCACTGACTATGGATATCTGTTTTGTGGTAATTTTGTGGCAAACCTATTGTCTAGTCTGAATATGGGCCGAATTTAACTGAATATGCTAACCATGTGAAAAAGGGCCTGAAATACAGATTAATATAAGTGTAGATGCTGTTTTTCTCATGGTGTAACAAATGCATTTGGTGTTATGGAAAGCACTTAGAGTGTTGATTCTCCAATTTAATGCAGCCAAGCAATCCCTTAAATGATTTAAATTAGAAAAATGTGAAGATATATTAGTTGTATGCTTGAATAAATTTGCAGAGACTATTATTTCAGTGTGTTGATGTACTTAAAGCTGCAACTGAATATTGGGTAGGGGTTGGATTTTCTTTTTGAACATCATTCTCTCATAGCAAACTAATGGTAAGAGGGATGTGTTTAAGAATAGTGATGCTACGAATACTGTCAACAGAAAAGGAATGCCACTCCAAATGCAGAAGCAAATGGTCAGACTTTGATTGAAGATTACAAAAACAAACATGTTTTTTTTTTCATAGGATAAACTTGCAGATGAATTTTTCACCTAAAGAAAAACAATGTGTGCTAGCAAAATAAACATTGTAAATTGGGTTTTTGCATGAACTTTAAGAATGGTGACAGTTTGTTTACACCATTAGCTTGGGGGATAATCTAGCACAAAAAGCAGAAAAAGTTTTTATAGCTGAAAAATACTCAAATTAAGTATATTACAATCTAAATACAAACAAATCAAGAGCCTCCGAGTCCAAATCAAATTGTTCAGCTCTGCACAGTAAGTTCGGTTAGAAGTGAAATGGTCATGCCCAACTGAGCCTGGTTTCTCTCAAGGTTATTTCCTTCACTTTCGTCAATTGATGAAGTTTGTTCCTCACCACTGTCGCCACTGGCTTAATTGGTTTGGGACTTCACATCAATGAATTTGCTCTTCAGTGTTTGGAATTTTAGCAGTGAAAATTAAACCACACTGAACTAATCTAAACTGAACTTCAACTCTGAAAACTGGACTGACACAGTTTCAATTTACTAGAACTTCTATGTTAAGCTGTTTTAACACAATCTACGCTGTAAAAGCGCTATAGAAATAAAGATGAATTAAATTGAAATTGAGTTAGAACATCTGTTTCAATAATCATACCTATTGTTTTCATTGATGCTCAAACAATAGGGACGTTAACAAGGAAAACAAATGCTTTACTTCAGGTTATGTGACTCCTTCATATATAAAGTATACAAAACAATAGTCAAAATCCAGAAACAGGATATGTTTGATAATGAAGAATGTCTTCATCCAACGATTTCCTGCTCTGGCCAGTTTTCTGCAGATGCAGTTGGGATTGAAAGTCGACCCCCTTGAGTTTTGAGACAGTTAACAGAATTCCTTTTGGCTCTCTGGTGAGGCCGAAGCCTGCTTTCCCCATCAGGACACTGCGAAGGGAAAAAAGAGCAAGCCACTCCCACCAGGACACGGCAGTGATTTACCGCAGAAGGTCCTACCTGACAGCAGCAGCTGGCCCTGCACTCTGACAGATGGGGCCATGTCACCTTCAGGTTGCCTCCAGAGCTCCTCTGCACTCAGCATTTCTGTCAACACTCAATATGATGGGCTAATTTTACTGAGGGCCAACAGACATGCACATACCCGCCCATCTCCAAGGCTAACCTTATGCACCAAAATACCAGTTGGCTAAAAGCACACGCCTACAAAATAAAGTTAAGGCCTCAGGCATGTGCACCGAGGTGAAATACAATATGACATGTGGAGGCCAGTCATAAAATAACTGAATGCTAATTTGATTTCTGCAAATTTAAGCTATGAATTACTCCTTTGGTTGAAAACAATTCTAGGTAGGAAAAACAGTTGGCAGGCAGTATGGGAATAAGTATCTGATTCAGCATTTCTATGACATGCACACAGATACAACACAGGGTGCTTGGAGACAAAACAGGAAACAAAACGCTGTCCAACAGAAAATACATTTCCACTCCATCACAAATCAAAATCTTTAGCAAGGTCTAATGGAAAAAGGTAAAACTGATGTTTTTTTAAAGTGGAAAAAGACATATGCAACACAAATGACCATTCCAGAGAAGTATGTGACTCTAATGCACAAACCATGAAGTACTTGTGGATTGTGTCCTTACATTTCAAGGGGAATATGCTGCAGTTAATTTGCAGAACATGACAACAGTTGGTGTTGCCTGAGAGATTGACAGAGTCTGCGTCTGGAACTGTGAAAGTTAAAAGATCTGTCTTTTTCCCACAGTATGCAATTGTTCGAAGCTGAGGAACAGGGATGAATTATTTTATTTGTGGTTATCTCTTGCATATTAAGGCCAGATGTTCAGCTGAGATTTCTGAGGGGACCTCTGGGGTTTGGAAGCAGAAGGAAAATGAAGTGTTACCTCTTTTTAGGGGACAACAAGCTTCTTCACCTTGGATAGTGACCATGGAAATGATGTGCTTGGTATATATATAGAGAGCCCTGGGCTGTTGGAGCAACAAAAACATTTTTTATCTGTATTGGCCCCTGTTGCTGTGTGAGTTTCTTATTAGAATGTTTTCAAATTCAGTGGCATATCTAACAGGCTGAAGAGAAATGGGTGTAAGTTATGTTTTATGGATTTTATAAAGCAATTATGTACTAAAATGGAAATTCATTAATTCATTTTCTTTTCAGCGTAGTGCCTTTATTAATCTGGGGTCGCTGCAGTGGAATGAACCGCCAACTTATCCAGCACATGTTTTACACAGCGGATGCCCTTCCAGCTGCAACCCATCACTGGGAAACATTCATACACACTCATTCACACACATTCACTACGGACAATTTTTGCTTACCCAATACCCGCATGTCTTTGGACTGTGGGGGAAATCAGAGCACCTGAAGGAAACATGAACACAGGGAGAACGTGCACACTCTACACAGAAACCCCAAGTGGCCCAGCCCGAACCAGCAACCTTCTTGCTGTGAGGCAAACGTGCTACCCATTGTGCCACTGTGCAGCCCTCTAAAATGGAAATTATGTACTAAAATCTTAGTTTTTATTTTATTTCATTACATTTTTACATCCATGTTCATGTAGATGACATGGTAAAAAAAAACACTGTAATATGCATGCCAGAGGAGTAGCTGGTAACTTTGTAATGCACCTGCACAAATTTGGTCATGTTGTTGTTTTGATCTTCAAGTATTCTAACACACCAATCGACTGAGCAAGTCTTCCAACACTCGGACTTTAGCTCTACCCTTTACTGATCACCCAGTTGGTGCCTGGTTTCTCCCAAGGTTTCTTCTTCTATTCTGAAAATTTGTGGATTTTTTGGGTTATTTGCTACTGTCACACTCAAAAAATATATATTATATAGATATATAAATATATATATATAAATATATATATAGTTCGGACTATTCGCTGTAGTCTACGGAGGTCGGTTTTGGCAGCTGAGCTGAACCAGACGGTGATTGAAGTGCAGAGGATGGATTGGATGACAGCTGAGTAGAACTGTACGAGCAGCTCCTGTGGCAGGTTGAACTTTCTCAGCTGACGAAGGAAGTACAGTCTCTGCTGGGCTTTCTTTACAATGGAGTCTATGTGAATGTCCCACTTCAGATCCTGAGAGATGGTGGTGCCCAGGAACCTGAATGACTCTACTGCAGCCACAGTGCTGTTCATGATGGTGAGTGGGGGGGAGTGCAGGGGGGTTTCTCCTAAAGTCCACTATCATCTCCACTGTTTTGAGCGTGTTCAGCTCCAGGTTGTTGTATCTGCACCATAAAGCCAGCCGCTCCACCTCCTGTCTGTATGCAGACTCGTCACCGTTCCGGATGAGGCCGATAACAGTAGTGTCATCCGCAAACTTCAAGAGCTTAATGGAGGGGTCTTTTGCAGTGCAGTCGTTTGTGTACAGGGAGAAGAGCAGTGGGGAGAGAACACATCCCTGGGGGGCACCAGTGCTGATGGTGCGGCTGTCGGATGTGATTTTGCCCATTCTGACTAGCTGTTGTCTATCTGTCAGAAAGCTGGTGATCCATTGACAGACAGAGCTAGGGACAGACAGTTGGGTCAGTTTGTTCTCGAGCAGTGATGGGACGATGGTGTTAAAGGCAGAACTGAAGTCCACAAACAGTATCCTTGCGTAGTTCCCTGGTTTGTCCAGATGTTCTAGGATATAATGCAGTCCCATGTTGACTGCATCATCCACAGACCGGTTTGCTCTATAGGCAAACTGCAGGGGGTCCAGCAAAGGTCCAGTGATGTCCTTCAGATAAGCTAGCACCAGTCTTTCGAATGACTTCATGGCCACAGATGTTAAGGCAACAGGTCTGTAGTCATTGAGTCCTGTGATCTTTGGTTTCTTTGGTATTGGGATGATGGTGGAGCATTTGAAGCAGGATGGAACTTTGCGCTGTTCCAGTGATCTGTTGAAGATCTGTGTGAAAATGGGAGCCAGTTGGTCCGCACAAGTTTTCAGACAGGCTGGTGAAACACCCTCTGGACCTGGTGCTTTTCGTCTCCTCTGTTTACTGAAGATCTGACACACATTATCTTCACTGATCTGAAGTGCCGGGGTGGAGAAGGAGATGGCTGGAGGTGTTGATGGCTGTTTACTGAGGATCTGATGCCCATTACCCTCACTGATCTGAAGTGCAGGGGGTGAGAGGGAGTTGCTATAGTTGTACTAATACTAATAGTTGCTATGATAACACAACAAGTGTAATATAAACAAATGACCCAATGCTGTAGTTTTACAATATAGGGCATATTATACTACAGTTCACCACACTTTACTGTAGTAAAACTTTGTATTTCATTTTATGAGTTCACTATTCTTAATACTACAGTATGCTGAAGCACTCATTAACAAGTTGTAAATAATAATAGCCTAAAACATAGGCAGTATACCTAATACTCAAAAACACTAGTATTTATTATAGATTTTGCCTTAATCTGTAGGTAAATAATGTAGCAATATAAAAACCATATCAACATTCTTGGGATAACAATTTAACAGGAGGATCTCTGGAGAGCAAAAGTACGAAAAGAGGAAACACAAGGCACACATTGTGAGTCTGCGTCATCTGACGGAGCGAGAGCAGGTCATTCACTGCGGTCACGCCATCTGCGGTTCCGAGAGAGACGGTCACGCTATCTGTGCTTTAAATTGTAGTGCGCGTCTACTCGGTGTTGCGCGGTAGATTAAAGACGCGTGTGTTTAATGCGCTGCAGTTTTAATCTCGTTTCACTTTAATTCGCTTATGAATTCAAATGAGAAATAGTCATAAATGGTCACTTTTATTCATGTTTGGATATATAATATCAAATCAAAATAATCAATTCGCACGTGAGCAGCCCAGCCAGTGTTGTGAGTGCACGCGAGGAGTTTTGTCCACGAACAGAGAAACCGGCGCGTTCGCTCGCTCGTATTACAGGAATGCGCTCTCGAATTGTAATACTGCATTTACGATGAAATAACACGTCTGTCTCTCGAATGTACTGTCTTCTGTCATTATCATCTATTTGCCGTTTTTCCGCTGCGCGTTAGGGCCTAACGTTACTGCAAACCGGGCTGAGCCAATAGCTACGGACCTCGAGCTCAGAGGCTGAAATCATTCCGTGTTCAAAGTAAAAAGTTCCAATAGCCAGAGAGAGATTAATGACAACACACCCGTATGTTTACTCACAACAAACAGGAAATAGAACTGCGCTATTTTTTATTTGTTAATGTCTTGCGGGAGAAAAGTTTGTTGTAACGCTCGCGTTACTGAACATGTACCGAGTAAAATATTACTGAAAATGTATTAGTAATGCCTTAGACTACTGCTTTACAGGAAAATGTAATACGTTACTGTAATACATTACTTTTGTAACTCATTACTCCCAACACTGGATAGTGATGATGAAGATCAAGTGAATCCTAGTTTCACTGAGCGTGTCTTAGCAAATGAGAAAAACTGTAATTAAATTGAGCTGAAACAACACAATTCTTGAGATTTCATTGAGACAACTTAATTTTTTATGTTCAATCTACATAAATTTGTCAAAAGTGTTAAGTTAATTAAATTAAACTGTTAAGTTAAAACTTATTGATTTGTGTTGGGACAACATGAATGAATTGTGTGGAACCCTGCATTTTTAGAAGTGTAATTAACATAATCAAGTTAAGTTTTTAAATTACACTTTAATCAGAATACAAGCTTGTTGACACGGGGGCACTGGCCCCACTTGGCCCCCGCCTAGAACTGCCACTGCTAACAGCATTCAGGTAGTAAAATAATGAATAATCCAAAAAAAAAAATCTATTCTTAATTATTAGTTTTGTCTTGTTTCTATTCAAAATATCTCAAACTTCTTAGCTCAAGTACAAATATAGTTTTTTGTTGTAGTTTTTTTTTTGTCAATTTCGTAAGAAATAAGTCAAAATTAAGAGTTTTCCCTTAAAACAAGCTATATATTACCTGCCAGGGGGTAAGTAAAATAATATTGTCCCTGCTTTGAAATGTAGATATTTGGACTAAATACAAGATAAAAATTCTATGTAAGAAAAAAAATGTGTATAAATAGAGTGATTAAATACAGATTTTAGCTCCTGGTCAACTATAATTTAGACTCAACATTGCATATCTTGCGTTGTAACTATTATGAATGCGCGCATTGTTTTATTGATGCTAAAACAATATATTGTGCAATGCTATACAGTATATACATAAAAATGGCTGAAAACCTGCATGCAAAGATTCTGTGCAAAAGTATTGTGGTCCACATTAGACATGGGGGAAGAAAATAAAATTTGCTCCAACACTCAAAATCCCAAGATCACTTTAAATGGGCGCTTGGTTCCAAATCTTTATGTAAAAAAATGCATTGTAAAAGAGCCGACACTCTGGCAGGCATCCATTTCCAATGAGCTTTTCTCAATGTTTGTTAGTCATTCTATTTTGTCTCTGTAAAAACTCAAAAGCCATAGTTAAAATCACTTGTTAAAACCATTTAAATAACCCCTCGATTCTACGCCAGGACATTATTAAGTGAGATAACTGGGCCATATATCAGATCTGTGCAGTCAATTATATCTTATAATAAACATGAAGTTTTTAATAGCCTTCATTTTACAAGTGTATTCAATGCGTTTTCCTCTTGTTTTGATTAGTTATAGAGCAAAATGCAGATTGAAACAGTTTTCTCTTCAGCTATACATGTTTTCCGACAAAAACCAACAAGCTCATTTACCATCTAGATTTGAAACATCGATCTCTGTCATATTTTTCTTGTAATGTGAGTACACAGCCTGTCACTGCTTACAAATGTAAAGATTTTTTTGATTACCCTCATAAGAGCCCTGAGAAATAGATTCTGGAGAAGTCAGGAAAGGTTATAGCTTCAAAATGCATTTGGCTTAAAAAGCAATGTGCCCGTTATGGAGTTTTGTGGGGGGTTTTCGCAAGATTTTTGTAGACTGTACACAACTAAGTGCACTAAATCAGCACCTGTCCCTGCTGCATCAGCTAAAGACAGATTCGTACCCTCTCACCATGACTCCATCTCTCCACAGATGCCCCATTAATCATAGGGGGAAGGTTCTGGGCGCCGGGCCAGCTTGGGATTACGATGTCCAGATATCTGCATCTTCATCATAGACAAAGACCAAAACGCACATCTGGAAAGACTCCGTTGCTTTGCCTTTTTTTGACAGCGATATGATTCATTTTTACAATCCGTACTCCCACAGCACTAACCAACTTCTCCACTGCCATTATCAGTTCTGCAGATACGTTGGGGTTGGGTCGTATCATCCTTGTTTATACAAGAAAAATGTTAGGGATACATATTGTCCTTCCAGCCCTTGAAATTGAGTTATGAATCATCTTAGCTGTCTTAGTCTTCTTAGCTGAATTATCAATACATGGTAAAAACACTAATGCTATAATAAAAGGTTGGAAGTACAAAAATGTCTATGTTGAGCTAATATACTTGCATGGGCTTTAGTTAATTGGACTGGACTACTAAACTTAAATAGTTATCAGCCATATTATAATCTCACTACTGCACCATAAAATTGTGGAGCGTGACATTATACTTAACAAGTAAATAAGGCTGCTTGATAAAAAAAAAAAAAAAAAAACGTGTTAAAACATTACAATAGCATTTAATTTAATACAATTAATTAGCAATAAACACGAATCTTCTAAAGCAGTAATCAGTCTTCTTTCATGTAATATTTTTTTGAAAAACTACAATAGCATTACAAGAATAATGATGTATTAATATGTAAACTAAACATTACTTTATTATTAACTAATGATGAGTTAATCATGCGCTAATTACGAACTAACTTTAACTACAACATGAATCTCATGAGTTCATGTGTGAATAACGGCTACTTTAATTACATGTATTAATTACATTTAAGTTTAAGCTAAATGTAACCAACATGAACTTGTGGGCTATCAACGGATAATTATGCCATGACTTTACTTGGAGGGGCACATCACCATTAACTCATCATTAACTACTCATGAACGCCTGTGTGTAAACTGTTCATGTTGATGTTGACTAAACACATTTCTATTGTTATTCAGTGTAAACGCACTAGACAGACGTACATAAGGAGTTATAGTATAAGTAGTTAAGAATGAGTTATAATGATGTGCCCCTCCAAGTAAAGTCATTATATAATTATACATTAACATATCATGAGTTCATGATGGTTAAATTAAGCATAAACTAATATTAATAAATTTATTAACAAACAATCATGTACGAACAAGTAATTAAGGTAGCCGTTATTCACACATGAACTCATGTGACATGTTGTAGTTAAAGTTAGTTCATGGTTAACGCATACATTAACTCATCGTTAGTTCATAATGTTTAGTTTACATAATAACACATCATTATTCATGCACTGTTATTATGTAATCTGTCAACATTACTTATAATGCTTGCTGCAATATTTTAGACTAACAAAACAAACAAAGAACTATTTTTTTTATTACAGTAGATGCTTATTTAGCAGTTGCTTCATATTTTTCAAACAAAATGACATATTCTGAACCTCTATATAGAAATATGATGAATGGCAAAAATATGATGCTATACATGTTAATGTTTAGATTTCAAAAATATAAAAATATATATATGACATATGTATGCAAAATAAATTTCAAAATATTGCAAAAAAAATATTTATTTGCATATAAATTTTCAGTTCATGTTCAAACATGGTTATATATCAGATTTCTATATCAAAGCCTATTTTTGGTTTATTTCTTCTGTTGACCACCAAAGAGAACATTTTAGTAGAATATTTTCTACTGCTAGCTATTTCATAGTACTACCTTTCATAGTACTTTTTATGTCAATGTAATATCAGTGGCTACCAGTTTCCAACATTTTTTTTTTCAGCAGAACAAAGATATTGATAAAGGTTAACCACTTAAACTGGGAGAGTTCACTCAAAATGTACAGTTACTTTCCATTTACTCACATTCAAGTGGTTAAAAACATAATGCACCTTATTCTGCCTATATTACATCATATAAACAACTGATACATGGTATCCTACACTACCTGACAAAAGTCTTGTCATCAATTCCAGTTGTAAGAGCAACAAATGATGACTTGACTTCTAGTTGATGATTTGAAAAAGATATCAAGACATTTGTGTCAGCCTTCACATCAAAGTTCCTGAAAGCAAAAAAGGTCAAGGTGCTACAGGATTGGCCAGCCCAGTCACCAGACATGAACATTATTAAACATGTCTGGTGTAAGATAAAGGAGAAGGCATAAAAGAATTATCCAAAGAATCCGGATGAACTCTGAAAGTCCTGCAGGAACGCTTTCTTTGCCATTCCAGATGACTTTATTAATAAGTTATTTGAGTCATTGCAGAGATGTATGGATGCAGTCCTCCAAGCTCATGGAAGTCATACACAATATTCATTATTTTTCCATAACTTTATATTCTATACTGTACATTATTTCTGTTAAGTGACAAGACTTTTGTCTAAGCAAAGTCAGACCTTACTGTCCTAATTAAATAATTTACAATCAAGGCATGATCATATTTTATTTTGGTAAAATAAGCATAATCTCGAGGCCTTTGCCTTTCATATCAGCCACTTCTGATACCAACAAACAAACAAATGATATCATAATTCAAAATAATAACACAAATATCATTGAAGTTTCCATTCCAAGAATTTTCAGCACTTCATATTCAATGCTGTCAAACTTTTTTTTTACAGTACAGAGTGATAAACTGCCATAGTCTGACCTTCTCAACCTGTAACTTCAGCCTACCAGCAGCTGCACACCTGTATCCCGGCCTCCTCCTCGCTTCCTTCCTCCCTCTGTCTCCAATGTTTTGTGTGCTTCTTGTTTGGGCCCTCTGAGTCTATTTTGGGGCCCCCAAGCCTGCATCCTGCTCAGGTCTCAGAGAAAGACAGCCATATTGAGCATGACAAAGTAGGCTCCTCCAGCTGAGTTTGGCAAAGACCCACACATTCATAGGGAGGTATTGATTCGAGGGTCAGTAAGTCTAGTGGAGAAACATGACTCTCCTCAGCTGTGATAATGGCCCGTGTTCCCTCAGGAAATACCTGCCCAGAGAGAAAGAGAGAGGTTAGGGGAGAGAGCAGGACAGGGTAACAGCGTTTCTATTGTTCGTGTGGCCCGAGTTGATGAGGGCAGAGTGACAACCCTAAACAACAGCTCCACCCAGAGAGAGACGCGAGGCAGCCGAGCCTGAGATCACTCACCTTTGTCATTACCAAAATGAGATCAGCAGAAGTGATATACACCAATGAGGCTATTCCCTTTCCAGAGCACACCCAAAAATGAGAATGTTTTGCAAATATTCAAGCACGCTATTGTTCTGTTAAAAATTAAGTATTCTGTATATGTGACCCTCTCTGTGAAAACCCAGCTTAAGATCTTATTTCTTTTTTTGTGATTCACTGTTTTTAATATGAAACAATTCTATATAATGTAAAGAATTTTCTGTGCAAATATAATCTTGATATTTTTGATATCAACAGTGTTTGGCCTGAGAGTCTGTATGGGTGTCTCCCAGCACTGGGGGTTCATGAGTAAGTGTGCTGAGTTGCACCTGAAAGGGCACCCACTGTGTAAAACATATGCCAGATTAATCTCCTGTGATGAATCAGGAACTAAGCTGAAGGAAAATGAATGTATTAATGAATGAATGAGTGTCTGATTTTTAGGGGTCGCCACAGCGGAATGAACCGCCAACTATTCCGACATAAGTTGTACACAGCAGATGTGTTCCAGATGCAACCCAGTACTAGGAAACACCCATACACTCTCTCACACACACACACACACACACACACGCACACACACACACACACACACACACACACACACACACACACACACACACACTACAGCCAATTTAGTTAATCCAATCCATCTATACCACATGTATTTGTACTGTGGGGGAAACAGGAGCACGTGGAGGAAACCCACACCAACACGGGGAGAATATGCAAACTCCACACAGAAATGCCAACTGGCCCAGCCGGGACTCGAACCAGCAACCGTCTTGCTGTGAGACAACAGTGCTAACCACTGAGCCACCATGCCGCCCCAATCTGAATAATTTGCAACATTTCATTGAAAGGTTTAATTTCATTTTTTAATAGATCAACAATAAAACAAACAAAAAGTTTGTTAGGTTAGAAATGACAATCTCTGTTAAAGGCAATGACCCAGTCCTCCAAAACTCAGTTTCTTCTCAGATGAGATGGTGGGTCAAAGGTTATCAAGGGCCAACTTTGGCCCACAGCCCCTAGTTTGGGCAACTCTAATTAAAATACTGATATGAAAACAACAGCATGGATACATTGTTCTACTTATTTATGCTGATATACAAAATATGCAAGTTTTGTATGGTTCAGTGATAGTTTACGTTCTGCTTCCAAACAATGTGTACAACCCCATTTCTGAAAAACTTGGCAATTTTGTGAAATGCAATAATATCAAGAATCAGTTTTTTTTATTCTCTTTAACTTTTATTTTGTTGTGATGTTTGTCTACAATGGTCTTCAAAAATTAGGGATAGAGGCATGTGTCACTTTAACTTTCCTTTTAACTATGTTGTTTAATTGTTTGGCAATTGAGGGTGTTAAATTTTTAGAAGCTAAAATTTGTAGCTGTGTTTTAAGATTTGTCTATATAATATTTTTAAACAACATGTCCATTGTCAATTGTTTTAAGTTACAACAGAGTAAAGAAAACAATATTTGGAAATAGCCCCAATTTTCAAATAAAAATAATAAAAAAATGTTTGCTAATTTTGACCAATTGTTATTTTTGTGGAAAAAATATGGCAATATAATTTACAATATTTTTATTTGCTTGAAATTAATTTATTTAATCTTTATTTAATCTAGCAGGTAATATCTTTAATTTATTATTTTTGCTTGTTTTGTTTTGTTTT
>CAIGQZ010032551.1:4360242-4393467 GCA_903798205.1 Danio tinwini | reverse complement strand
TTAGTTAGTTAGTTAGTTAGTTAGTTAGTTAGTTAGTTAGTTAGTTAGTTAGTTAGTTAGTTAGTTCTGTTGAACACATAGGAAGATATTTTTGAATGTTGAAAATTGGATACCATTGACTTCTATAAAGGGAAAAAAAATGCTATGAATGCTAAGTAAGTCAATGCTTACTGGTTGCCAACATTTTTCAAAACATCAATTTTTGTGTTCAGTAAGTCAAGGGTGGGTAAAACAATATGATTTTGATACACTCTTTCACTGCAACAAATAACCATCTCAATACAAGAAATAAATAAATGATTTAAGAATATAAACTAGAAACAAGTCAAATTATCACCAGTGCACTAAAATAATTATATTTGGCAAAAATTTTGAAAATGTTGACATGTTGTTAAGATTTCTTGAAAATCACTATAAAAAAAGGAAACTTACATAGGCTTTAGACAAGTCTATATTAGAAAAAAAAATATCTTATTTTGTGTGAAAAGGATTTAAAACTAGTTATTTTTATAAACTACATTCTAAACAGGATAATTTCTCCTAATTTAAGAATCACCATTATTCTGTCTTAAAACAAGCAAAAGCATTTAAACTTTAAAAATATATATTGTACAAATTAAATCAGCATCACAAATATATGCATAGTCAACAAATGTTATTCAAAAATTAAAATTTGATAGTAGTTACAATGTATTACTTGTTTTTTTAAAAAGCTTACTGCAACAAAACATAAAATAATGCATTTTGCCATTAAAGAACAAGTATAAGTGTGATCGAGCAATTTTTTTATACAAAAGGCTAAAATACAGTGCTAGTCTTACATTATGTCTCTGGTTGTAACTAAGGTAAATGTGCTGGTAAAATACCCTTTAATGTTTACCAACTAATAAGAAAAAATTTATAAATAATCTTAAACAATCATAATATTCTTACACAATCTGATTTTGCATAGTATTTTATTCTAAAAACAGGATAAATAAGACTGTGTTTGCCTAGAAATAAGACTGTAACTCTTGACTAGGTTGTTTTGCAATGTTATTAGAAAAAAAATATGCATGTGGTAAAATCACTAATGTGATTTAAGGAAAACTTGATTTATTTTAAGCTATGCTAACAAAAAATAATCAATTTTAAAAGTACATTTAGATAAAATTACCCCTTCATTGGATAATTCAAACAAAAATATAAAAAAATACTGTCATCATTCACTCTCCCTCATGTTGTTTCAAACCTGAATCTCTTTCTTTTATGAAACGCATAAAGAAAGATGATTTATACAAATATTGAGTTGTTATTGTTTATTTAGTCAAAGGGGCTTAAACAGCACTTAAACTTTCATTGTGTATCCAAAATAATAACATGACATCTGACATTTAATGGGAGTAATTTGGCATTAAACTTTCTTATTTTCTGTTCCAGAGAGAAACTAAAGTCATACAGGTTTATACAGACAGACAGAGAGGCATTCCAAAGATGTGAAGTTGTCTGGAGAGTTTCAGCTTTCCAAAAGCTGTGATGTTTTATCAGCGGTTGCGAGAGCCAAGAGCACAGGAGATTCTCAGTCCAGGCCCTTGCTGATTTGTGAAATTCTGTGTTTCTTTCCCTGGAGCTTGAAGCTTATCTACACTGTAGTAAGTATATTATTTGTCATTGGTGATTATTATCATTGATTTGTGCGAGTCTGATATGGCCAAATTGAGTTCACATTGACTTAAGTTGGCATGAAAAGGAATTTATGATCACCTTGATAATTGTACTGCAAACTAGATATGGTTTATATGAGATATAGATATAGAAATAGGTTATGTGAAAAGTTTTTCATGGACACATTGATGGCAATATATCAATGTGTCCATGAAAAACTTTTCACATAACCTATTTCATCTTACAAAATGTTTATTTGTTCTGGAAAAAAGTTCTAATTTAGATAATAGTATTAAATTGTTCTTAACATGAAGAAAAAATGGTTCTTTATGCTTACCATAGCCTTCATGTAGAGAACAAACTTGTATGATGTCATGTAGAACAAAATCAAGTTAAAGGTCCCATGAAGTGCTTTGAAATGTGCATTTTTTTATTCGAAGTTTGACGTATTGTCAACCGAAACACGAAGAGAGGGTGGGGCATAGTGTAGCTCCTCCCCTTTTAAAAAGCTGCCAATAGCATTTTGTTTTATCACTGCTCTGCCAGTGAGAGTAGCTGAGCTTAAGTGCATCAAATGAAAAGCAAATGTGAATGATGGCTCAGTGGTTAACACCTCAGTGGTCGCCTCACAGCAAGAAGGTTGCTGCTTTGAGTCCTGGCTGGACCAATTGTGATTTCTGTGTGGGGTTTGCATGTTCTCCCCATGTTTGAGTGGGTTTTCCGGTTTCTTCTATAGTGTATGAGTGTGTTTGTGTAAATGTGAGATTGTATGGGTGTTTCCCAGTGATGGGTTGCAGCTGGAAGGGCATCCGCTGCATCAAACATATGCTGGAATAGTTGGCGGTTCATTCTGCTGCGGTGACCCTTGATAAATTAGACTAATATGAAGGAAAATGACTGAAAGAATGAATATCTGGTGCTAATCTTCTGTGCAGCACAAACTCCCAAACATTAGACAAACATAGACAGGTGTGGAAGTAAAAAATATGGTTATTCTGGCCAGAGCTAACATACCGAATCAGCCAACTCACATTTTATTTTTCATCCATGTTGACATTGAAGTTGCAGCTTGCTGTTACATCGCTGTCTGAAATAGTTGTTTCAACTGCAATACCTGCTCAATAAAACTTTCAACGAGTTAGCATACTTTTAGAGAATGCACGCTAAGTTATTGGACATGAATGCATGCATTGACACACATGGACAACATGTTTCTGACCATTCGCCATTATGAATGCGCACAGCTAAAAAAATAATAAAAACTTGCAGCACAAATGGCATTTTAAAAAGTGTCCCAAGAGGAAGTTACACCCTTGCAAATAATACAGAAATTTGATGTTTCATGCTAATATTTATTAACTATTAATTAGACAAGTAAACAAAATTAGACTAAGTTACAGTATTTGGTGAAAATTGAAGTTGAATGTATGATTCAGAAGGCAAAAACAGTCAAAAATACACATTTATAAGTTTATATTTAACAATAAATGTTTGATTATTTTTCAAAAACCAAAAACTTTTTATGAAACTGTTTTATGCTAATGATACGCAGGGAAACTTTTTGAGCAATGTTGCGCAAAGGGATAGTGTTTGGTTACTTTTCTATTCAGAAAGGGCAGCAGTTTTAGTTAGAAATACTCATATGCTTTGCATGTTTATTTCTATGTTTGTTTATATAACTACTATTTTTATTTATAGCACTTCATTTTAGCATTGCTATTTAATATCTCTTGTTTAAATACACTATGAACAGCAGCTACTCTAATTATTTGTCTTAATTCTCTATTTCCACCTGAGGATACTCACCCTGAGGTCTCTAGAGATTATGCAGCACCATTGATGTGTTCCAAGTCCTGTGAAAAGATGATGTCAACCACAGAGCACTTCTAGAGGTATCCACAATCCTGGACCAGGCCATATCCTGAGCTGATGCTGTGGCAGTCATGGAGGAGTGGAGGGCATGATACTGATTCCTGAACAACCCAAGTGACGGACAAGCCTTTGCATTGATCCTGTGGGCCAGCCTGATCACCTGACCTACTCACACCTGCACATCTCCACGATGGACGTGCAGTGTTCTCAGCCTCTGGCGCCTAGACTGCAGCTCTGCACAAGCAGTTTGGCCAGAGGAGAAATGGTCATGCCCAACTGAGCCTGTTTTTTCTCGAGGTTTTTTTCCTTCACTTTGGTTAATTGGTGAAGTTTTGTTCCTCGCCACTGTTACCTCAGGCTTGCTCTTCAGGGTTTGGACTTTCAGCAGTGAAAATTAAACCACACTAAACTAAACTGAACTTTAACTCTGAAAACTGGACTGACACAGTTTCAATTTAGTAGAACTTCTATGTTAAGCTGCTTTGTCTATTTGCTTTGTAGATTTACACAATCTACACTGTAAAGCGCTATAGAAATAACAATTAATTGAATTAAATTAAATTAAATTAAATTAAATTAAATTAAATTGAATTGAATTGAATTGAATTTTGTATCTTAAACCAATTGCCCTAATTAGTTACCCCTTGTCTGACCTGGTTGCTCATTTATGGCATTATTTCTCAAAGTTGCTCAGCAACATTGCTCAAAAAGTTTCCCTGTGCATCATCATCATTAGGGACATTATGTTTTTCCAAAAACAACATAAAAAGTTTATATTTTTTGAAAAATAATAGAAAATGTGTCTAGACACAAAATATAACCACAAGTTTAAAATCTACCCTTCAGCTTTTCAAAGTTGGGCTGGTTAAACATGGTTCAGTTAACCACTGCTGGCAGATTGCTGTATTACTTTCTGCTCCACTTTCTGGGTAAGGTTTGAAGGTGCTTTCACACTTGGTTTGAACGCCTGATCTGAACCCAAGCTTTGTCTGCCACAAAAAAAAATATTAAAAACATTCAGAAAATCACGCAATGTCTGCAGAAGTAATTTTTAGTGGAGATAAGCAGACATTATCACTGTTTGCACTGGCTCAGTCCCTCTTGTATCTTGTACTGTAGGTGATACACAGACATACACACATAAATGAACATTATGAAAACTAAAGTTTGTTGTACAGTTGGAGATTCACTTCCGTTATCTGGTATGATTGCAATCACATCAGAAGTGAACGATACCAGAGTTCACACAAACCGTACCCCGTACCCGAGTTCAGAAGACAACGTTCACACTAGCTGAACATACTGAACTCTGACGTCAAAACGAACCCGGATGCATACCAAAAGTGCTAGTATAAAAGCATTCTAAAATAAATTAAATATTGTAAAATAGATCATTAATCAATTCCCTAGTGAAGCAATTGTAATTGAGATGAATGAAAATAATTCAATTCATCTTTATTTCTATAGCACTTTTACAGTGTAGATTGTGTCAAAGCAGCTTAACATAGAAGTTCTAGTAAATTGAAACAGTGTTTTCAGAGTTGAAGTTCAGTTTAATTCAGTTCAGTGTGGTTTAATTTTCACTGCCCAAACTCCAAACACTGAAGGGCAAATCCACCGATGCTCAATAATGGATAATACTCTTTGTCCAGGGATTACAGACATTTTTGTAAAGTATGGTCATGATATTTCTTGCAACTAACTGGTCAGACTAGTGCATGATCACAGTTTCTTATTTGATTAGATCCTTGGCTGAAATGATAACCATTATACAGTTCATTATTTAGTCTTCAGTCTTTATCCCAAGGGAACATCCGAAACATTTTGGAGGCCCAACACCTCGTATCTCCAACATGTCATTTGTCTTGTATTTGATCTCTTTAATAATCTGCCCTCTAATGTTTCCATGTCTGACCTCTGAAACCTCAAAAAAGACACTAACATTAGTGAGCATGGACTCACATCTGCTGCTGTCTGTCTTTCACTTATGAAGTAAAGTAATCCTGCAGTGTACTCATAATTACACATGGCAATTGAATTGATTTAGGACACACTTAAAATGGGTATCGCTAGTTGATTGCATTGCTGATTATGAAGTATACATGTAGGCTCTTAAAGTGTACTGACATTATTTATAGTATTTAATGAACAGTTTGGTGTACCCAGCCTGATCTCAAGAAAAAGCGTAACTATTTAATGCTTTATCAGTTTATTGGCTAATTCGTACAAATTCATATGAGTTCAGTTGTTTGAAAATGTATGATTTTTAAAAAGAGATGTCACACCAAACTCCAGCCCTAAACCCAATCATCATTGGGGGATGAGCAAATCATGCTAAATTATAAATGAGATTGCTCAAAATTCATATGAATTATCCACTAAATCACGAATTGCCATGAGATATATCGTTGGTGTATCAGAATTTCCAGCGCAATCTCACGGCAATTCGTAACTTTTTGATTTAGTGGCTAATTCGTACAAATTAATATGATTAGCTCATCACCCAAATGACGGTTGGGGTTAGGGGTGGGGTTAAGTGCCATGCCTCCTTTTTAAAATTGGACATTTACATAAGACTGAACTCGTACAAATTCGTACGAAATAGCCACTAAACTGACAAAATGTAAAATACTTACGTTTCCTTGTGAGATCAGGCTGGAATTTCTATATAATTTCTGACAGTCCATTACTGAATCATAGTTCATGATGCCATTTTTTTGATGGGCTAATTTTTAGGCACTTCTTTGCTATATTTAATGTTATTATTTTACTCAAACTTGACTGGTTTGGCTCACAGCACATACATGACTCTAAAATCTTTAAATCTTTAAAAATGTTTAAAGTATATACTTAGTATAGAAAAAGTATAGTGACTAATGTAGTCTACAGGGGATTGAAGGGTTTAATTTATTTTACATTGATATTTCTGAACAAGGGTGACATGGTGGATCAGTGTTTAGCACTGTCGCCTCACAGCAAGAAGGTCGCCCCGGCTGGGTAAGTTGGCATTTCTGTGTGGAGTTTGCATGTTCTCCCCATGTTCGCGTGGGTTTCCTCCAGGTGCTCTGGTTTCACCCACACTCCAAAGACATGTGGTATAGATGAATTAGGCTAAATTGGCCGTATAGTGTATGTGTGTGAATGAGTGTGTATAGATGTTTCCCAGTGCTGGGTTGCAGCTGGAAGGGCATGTGCTGTGTAAAACATATGCTGGATAAGTTGGCAGTTCATTCCGCTGTGGTGATCCCTGATGATTTTCTTTCTTTCTTTCTTTCTTTCTTTCTTTCTTTCTTTCTTTCTTTTCTTTCTTTCTTTCTTTCTTTCTTTCTTCCCTACATTTGTTTGATCTAATTTACTACTCCTATTTGATCTAATTTACATTTTAAATTAACATTTTTTATTGTTTATTAATTAATGTTCCATTTTCATATTTATTTCTGATGGCAATAATGCATTTTCTGCATTTCGTTTTAACTGTCAGGTTTGCCTTTTTTTCAAAGCTGTTATTCTTTTTTTTAGGATCTTTTGATTAACAGAATTTCATAAGAACCACGTTTTATAATAGAAATCTTTTGTAACATTATATGTCTTTGCTATTGGTTTTGTGCACCCTTGATGAATATTATATTCTGAGGTGGGAAAAAAAAGTATTATTGTACCTGAATTGACCCAAAAATTAAATAATGTACACTACCGGTAAAAAGTTTGGGGTCGTTATTTTTTTTTTCATGTTTCTGTTCATCATTTATTAAATATATAGAAATTTGTTAAATTGCTACATATTTATTCAAATTTTTAATAACTGCTTTTCTATTGTATGAAGTTTCAAATGAAATTTTACTCCAGTCATTATTGCTTTTATTACTTTTGCCATTAATAATAATATTAATGAAGCTGAAAATTCATCATTTAAATCACTGGAATAAATTATTAAATTAAGTTATAAACTACTTAGTTGAACAGTTATTTTATAGTGCAATAACATTTCATAATTGTACATTTTGTACTGTATTTTTGATGAAGTAAATGCAGCCTTGGTGAGCAGAAGCTTATTTTAGCTTATTTTACTGACCCCAAACTTTTGACCACTAGTGTAATTCAGACTAAACTGTTAGATGCTAACTTTAGCTTTCATGAGAATGTTGCATTTCTTCAAAATAGTGTATGTCAGTATATTTACATTAAACCTGACACAAGTTACTTTATACATATGTTCTTTTCTAAGGGCAGCAGCACAGCTAATGTGCACTACAACAAATACTGTGTTTTGACCCAGGCCCATACTTGAGATACTCCAGATGGCATGGCAGCCGCTTCTGTTTTATCACTCTAATTAAAAAATGTGACGCTTGTTTAAGTGCTGTCTTACACCCTGACAGGGCACTAGTGCAACTTTACAGTTTGCAAAATGGCCTCAGCCAGTAGGGGTTATTTTTATTAAACTCTTTAAATGACCAGGTCTGTAAACTTCAGTTGCTTCTGCGAGACTGAACTGCTGCCACTCATGTGGTTGGCTTTACTTGACATTTTGTGGTAACGTTAACTGTTCTGAGAGGAAATTTTCAGCCTCTACCAAATTTAAAGACAAACTTGCTTATCCGGAGGAATAGAAATACTTAAAATTTCCTGGATCCAGCTCACATATGCTCACTTGTTCTTACAGTGCTAGTGTGAGTAACAGCATGTTCAGGATACTACATTACCACATTTTCATTGGTTAAATTAGTTAAATTGTATTTGGGAGGCCAGTTAGTAAAAGGCATGTTGTCTTTGGAGCCAGTGTGAGATAATGAGAAAAGAAAAGGACTGTTACCGTTTGAGCCCTGGCATGTATTCATGGAAACTGAGATGGACGGAGCTCTGTCCTTTGATGGTTTTAGGGGAGATGTGACATTAACAGCAGGAACAGTTAGAGCCTCTGAAAAGAGTGCAGACTGGTTCAATACAGTCCTTATAATATTAAACAGGACGCCTGTGTTCATGAAGTCCCTTTCATTTGTCTTTTTATATTGTAATATTTCATGTATTTTTAAGATTAAAGGGGCCATGAACTGAGAAATTAAAATTCTCTTGATCTTCTGATATATAAGAGGTCATTGTTCTATAAAAACATACTGCAAGTTTCAGAACTTAGAACAAATCAAAAACATTCATTAATTCATTTCGAGGGGTCACCACAGAGGAATGAACCGCCAACTCATACACTACTGAGCATGCGTCAATAACGCCGGCACATTAGTACAGTGCTCCCAGGACAAAAGTCATTCAACCGCACTAGTCAAGACTAAAGCTAATGTGAAGATGCTGGACTTTTGTGTATGGGTGTAGTAAAGAGCAAACAAGAAAACAAAGCATAAATGAAGAACACTTCATAGGATTCTGCTTTTTTTTGTTTTGTTTTTGTATGTTACGAACTTTTGTTCTAAACAAGTAACATTATTGATAATAATACAGTCACTTACTGCACTGACCATGACGCAAAGTAACAGAAACTTGCACTAAATTCTAGGCTTGTGCTAGTTTTGTTGAATAAAATCAATGTAAATTAAATATGAAAACAAGACGCTGATGCCAGAAACTTGTTTAATTGTCGGCTAAGTGAAGTAACGGCTAGTTTTTGAAGTAACTTAAGGGTGCCTGATAACATAACAGTGCCTGTGCCTTAATGTGCATACTGTCCACCCTAAATTGTTGAATATTACAAATGTTATATACCATTTAGATCAGAAAGGTGGATATGCAAATGAGACACAGGGATATCGATATTTCACATGAGTTGTTCAAAATGGAGATTCATTTACAAACGAATTGCTCCCTCTGTTAGAATTAGAGGTGAAATCAGGAGAGGGGCTGTGTTTCAGGACACGCATTAGATCAAATTTAACAGAGAGGGAGGATAAGACAATTCCATTCACACAAACACACTCTCTTTGTCTGGAATGCCCGTGGAGTCACTTATCCATCAATGTAGAAAAGTGATGTAAAATTATATATTTCGTTATTAAAAAAATATGTGCATACAGACCACCGGGAAAACTCCTGATTAAAGATACATGTATACTGTATATGTTTTTATATCGATGGCTCCGAATGGCCAGTCCTCCACTGCACCTTGGTCCCACATTCATTTCAAAGAAGCGCTACACTATACTAAAATGGCGGCTCTATTGGTGCATTCTTCCCAATAGACAACAACAGCGTAGGAGACATCTAATGTAAATATCAATGATACACTATGGTAAATATCAAAGTCACACACACACACTCATACACTATGGTAAATTTAGTTCATCCAATTCAGCTATGTCGCATGTCTTTGGACTGTGGGGTACACCGGAGCACCCTGAGGAAACCCACATGAACATCGGGAGTGCTAACATGGCTGTGAGTGCTAACCACTGAGCCACCCTACTGCCCCAAATCACAAATATTAAAACTAAAAAGTACACTTTTGAAAAAATGGCAACAAAACAAAGTTTGTCACATCCTGTCTTCTATGTGTGTTTGTTTTCATCGTGTGAGCTTCTCCATGTGCTTCTTTGTTCCAGTTCCCGCGGTATGTTGATGTTTATTGATTTCACCTGTGTTCATCCCCTGTGTGTCATAATCGTTGTCATATCCTGTGTGTTTATATCTCTTATGGCTGATTTATACTTCTGCGTCAATCGTACGCGTATGCTATGGCACAGTCTACGGCGCACCTCTCAAAAAATGTAACGCGTATGCGTAGCGCAAGCTTGGGTTGTCGGCTTGGTATCACTGACGAGTGTGGGCAGAGGTGAGAGCTGCGCGCCCGATGCAGCAAGTCTTTACAAGTTTGGAGTCCCATGAATGAGGTCCGGATGGAGACTGTTGTTTTGTGTATACCTTATGATTAAAGTTGTTTAAAGTTGTTGCACATCCGCCAGTTCCCGCCTCAAAATGAGCCAATTTGAGCCACTTGTACATTAAGGAAGTGTTCAGAAAAAAAAAACACCAGCAAAGAAACTCGACACAGAGGAACAAACACCTACTGCCAGCTAGCGTTTCGGAAGTGTATTGCAGAGAAACAAAAACAGCACGTAGAAGTATAAATGCATAGCTACGCGCGAGGTTTGCGCCGTGGGTCATGCCGATCACTTGACGCAGAAGTATAAACCAGGCTTTAGTTTAGTTCAGTCATTGTCCGTTATTCTGTCTCAGTTGATGTCTGTTTTCACCAGCCTGATCTCACGAGGAAACTTAAGTATTTTACGTTTTGTCAGTTTAGTGGCTAATTCGTACGAATTAGTACGAGTTCAGTCGTACGAAAATGTACGATTTTAAAAAGGAGGCGTGGCACCTAACCCACCCCTGACCCCAACCGCCATTGGGTGATGAGCAAATCGTACTAATTTGTACGAATTAGATCATACGAATTCATACGAATTAGCCACTAAATCAAAAAGTTACAAATTGCCGTGAGATTGTGTTGGTTTTCTCCCCATGTCCTTCCTGTGTTCATCCATGTAAGTGTTTGTCAATAAATCTACGTGTTTGATAATCCTGCGATCCTGTGCCTTCCTGTAGTGAACCCAGGCATTACAGTTTAAGGCTGATGTGTCTCCTTATTTTCAAAGAAGCAGTAGATTTTTATTAATTTTGTGTTTATTTATATTTTGTCTGGATTATTTATTTTTTGTGGGCTTCACATTAGTAAATCGAGATATCACATTCTCTTGTCAAATAAAATAACTCAACAACATAGAATAAACTGTTTAGCGCTCTCAATGCTCAAAAAAAATCTGCACTACACTGCACAATTCATTTCTCACACTGCATCTTTATTGTTTAGCATTAATTTGGTGCACGTACACCACTTTTGTTATATGTTCAAATAGTTACTATGTCTTTGCCACAAGAAAAAGTGCTTACACCTGCTCAGACCTTCACATGGCGGTACATACTTTTCCACGTTAAAGAACATTGTCGTGGATTTAAGCATACACACACTTTGGTCCCACTTTATATTAAGTGTGACTAACTACTATGTACTTGTATAAAACAATAAATACTGTGTACTTACTGTATTCATAATTTATAGCAGAACACTTTGGTGCTCTTTAGGGGAGGTATGAGCAGGGTTAGGAAAATGTTTCAATGTAAGTATATATTAATATAAAGTGGGACCCACACTTTAAGATGAAATCTGAGCATATGCACACTTTATAAACAAGGCTCATGATGTCTTCCCTAGCCTTAAGCTGTGGGTAAATTTGTCAACATTGGTGTAAATTGCAACCTGAAAAAATTAGCTGGGATTTTTACATCTCATTTCTGCAGCTGTAAAGTACATGTCTTTACAGGAGCACTCCATTTTGCTGCGCTGTCTCAGTGAATTATGCTAATGTTCTTGAGTAAATTGTGGATGATTTACTATAGAGGTGTCAAACTCAATTCCTGGAGGGCCCCTATGCCAATAAATAATGCACTATTTGAGGGAGCAGCCATAATAGTGTTCAAAACCACAGTGGACATTCTGAAGTGCACTCAATCAATCTCACAATAATGGGTGTACAACCAATGTATATTCGGTGGCTAGAGAATGCCTATAATGCAGAATGCATATTACCATGTCTCAGTATTAACACATGCACATGAAATGTCCACAAAACAGGATTTTCAAAGAAACTGGCATTAAATGATCTGTTCCAAATTACAATTTACTTACTAATAAGTAAATGGTACACTTTGTATTTTTATAGCATTTTGAACTATATATTTTTGAGCTGAATAATTCATAACTGCTGTAATCAGCACACCTGCATAGTGTGCACAACTATAAATGAGGACACTTCAATCACACAACAGGAGTCTTGATTTGTGGACGTTAAATTAAGTTTATTTTGCTCAGTAAATTAGTTATATTACCTATTAGCAAATTTACCCATTTGGTAGGCGTTCTGTCACAAGTAGATGAGCAAAAACAGCACAACTTGTTAAATGCATGCATGTGTGTGTTTGTTTGTGTGTTTTCCCGCACAGCGAATGTTGTCATTTAAGTGTGGCTCATTCATCTTACTGTGGTTTTTGTGACCCTGGGTCTCTTGTTTCATTATGCCTGAGTTGCTGTCTGTCAATTTGCTGTTTGTATCCTGACATTCAACCCTGGCTTTCTTTCTCTGAAGAGAATTGTCTCAAGAGTGGGCGGGGAAAACAAGCTCATTTTCATTTAAAGGCACAGGCGCAAAAACAGCTACAATTCCCTCTGACCCCAAAATTGACTTTTTTAGCAGGGTATAATAAATGCTATTTTGACCAGAAACTTCACTTACACATTCTGGAGCCACAAAAGGCTTATTTTACATCTTGTAAAAAAGGTCAAAATTGAGCCCATTTATTATTAAATCAAGGTTTGTACACATGACAGAAATCAAAAGTTCCTTCAAGTGGACTAGTGGACATCATTCATTCATTTTCCTTCAGCTTAGTCCCTTTGTTTATCAGTGGTTGCCACAGCGGAATGAACCGCAAACTTATCCAGCATATGTTTTACACAGCAGATGCCTTTCCAGCTGCAACCTAGTACTCAAAAACATCCATAAACACTCATTCACACACATACACTATGGCCAATTATGTTTATTCGATTCACCTGTAGTGCATGTCTGTAGAGTCTTGGGGAAACTGAAGCACCCAGAGGAAACCCACGCCAACACAGGGAGAACATGCAAACTCCACACAGAAATACCAACTGACCCAGCCGGGACTCCAACCAGCCACTTTCTAGCTCGAGGTGACAGTGCTAATCACTGAAACACTGTGTCGCCACTAGTGGACCTATGTATTTAATAAAATAGTGAATAGGGAATAAGGTCATGTCAGATACAGTCACTGTTTGTGTATTGAGGCAAGTTTGAAACAAAAGTCTGCAGGGCTGCAGCTCATCACGAACTGACTTGACATTTCTAATTTACTGTGAATTAATGAACAAACAAGTTTCAACACACTAGATTTTAAAGGGGTTGAAAAATTTATCGTGAAATGGCATGCTGAAAATGTACGTTTTGCTTAAGATGTAACAGAAAAATCTGTCTTGAAATATCACCCTTCTCTCCATGGCAGGCTCTGTGAACTGCAAAATATGAGTGCTGTCAGATTCTCTGTTCAGCCAATCATAGCACTTTTTTGTGTCAGTCATTAGGGGGGTTACAGTCCTGACCATATTTGGAAAGTCAGGAAGAGTGTCAGTTTTTTGTTTGTTTTTTTACTACTGGTGCTTTTGACAGCTGATGTTAAAGTGTTTATAAGTTCAGTGTAAAGTTAAGTTCACAGTTTGGATTTGCAGACATCAGATTGAATGATATTTTTTTATTTTGCTTGCTTCTGACATTGAGTTATTTGAAGGACAGGATTTTGGAAAGAGGGGCCATATGTACAGATGACAGACACAACTATGATTTACAGATGACAGCATTGTCAAAACAGTCCCTGTTGACATGGATTCATGGACACTACTAAAACACTATATTACGCATGCCAGACCAGTTTTTGGTGATGTCACTTTGAAAAGAAAAACTTTGCATCTATGCAGTCCTAATCTCCTACTGTTGATTTGGGTACTCAAATGTGTAAATAAATGTGTAATACACATACACCATAACCTTACTGTTTTTGTATTTTATGTAAAATGGTAGTCATTTTCAAAAACAGATGTTTGCATTGTCACAGCCAGAATGCATAAAAAGTAAATAGTCATGTAAAAGGTTCCTATATTTGTTAGAAGTTTGATTAAAGGTTATGTTAACCACTAAAATAATTACTTATTATTTACCCACAGGTCATCCGAAACATATAGGAACAATTTTCCACATTGTGGAGAATGTACATGATTATTATTTTAATTTTATTTTATTTTTTTGTTATTTACAGAGCACGTTGGTAATGCACTTACAGTATAGGGGCATACAAAATACAGAGTATAAATACACTTAGCTTATTACATGCACAGTGCGCAGCAGCACACAATGACAAGTATTAAAAAATTAAAAGGACTATAATGTATAAAAATACTGCACCGCAAGCTTAACTTTGCTCTTGAACAGATCTGTCTTTAAACTTGGAAATTCTGATGTGTAAATAGCAAATCCACCATTGCGCAAACATACTGTAACCCGGGGATGTGACACTGACAACAGGGGTGCGGATCCACATGCAGGTTTATTAGCAAGGTCAGGTAAGCAGTGGTCAAAACAGGAACAAACAGATGTATATGGGCAATCCAGAGTCGCAGTTGTAACAGCAGGCAGATGGTCACAAGGCAGGCAGCAATACAGGATGAACAGACAGACGAGACAAGTATCAAAACCAGGCAAAACAAAACAAAGGAAATGCGTTGTAATGTCACTACAGTAAACAAGACTCAGCAATGAGTCTCAAAGAGAGCCGAATATATTTGTGTGCTATCAGTCATTGAGCAGCCTCAGCTGTGAGAGTGCAATCAGTCAGGATCTGGAACCGGTTGTGTGTGTGTGTGTGTGTGTGTGTGTGTGTGGTGCATGACTGGGTTTTGTAGTCCATTTACCAGCAGATTTGTAGTCCTATGTGTTTATGAATGTATTCCAGCGATCTCTGGTGTTTTAGATCGCTGGCCATCATGACACATACCTGGCTCTTAAAGGGAATGGGAGTTAGACTCTCATTGGTTCTTCACACGTTATGGGACAACACACAACCGTTATTCCTTAAGAGAATAGGTATAACACTTTTAGACCATGCATGTTCTGTGCACGCGGACCATTTTCCCCATAATTAAACTAACAAAAGTGAATTGAGACCCACTTCAAGTGCACCTGCACAGTGCACATTAGACTATGCACTTAGATTGTTAAAATAAGGCCCATGAATTTTATTTCCAGAGGTGATCTTATAGTCACTTTACCAACATTTGACCATTTTAGGTTATAAAAGCTATTGCAGTTCTAGTATTTTAGTATTTGGTTTGATTTGAGAAAATGTAAAACAATTCATATGGGTTCCCAACATGTGAATCTTACTAAACTGTTTAATAAATTGTTGTTAAATTAAATTAGTTTCATGATTTTGATGGAACTGACTTGCTTAAATTTAATTTATTTCCCTTAAAAAAGGACAATAATGAAAATAATGATTTTTTAACTACAAATGTTTGTTTGGTCTAGGTCTGGGATGGACATTGACAAGGCTCATGAGTGACCCTTTGCATGACGTATGCAGGTTAGGAAAGGTCACATATGACGTAGATGGCAAGAACTAGTCAAACTAAAGTCAGATATTCATCTAAAGGCATATTTTTGTTTGTTTGCGAGTTTACAAAATCCGACTTTGTTGTTTTGAGTCCAACTGACTTTCACTGAATGGGTGAAAAAAAAAGTCCTAGGTCAAAAAAATAAAAAATAAATAACAAAATAAATAAACAAAAAAAGTAGGTAGGTAGATTAAGTTAGTAGATGCTTTTAAATATAATGATCAATAATGATTTTAATCCCAAAAACCCTTTATCAAAATATGGGAAGAAGTTTGTCACCAGGGTTCCATTGCTGTATTCCACAGGGTGTCTCTCCCAGGACTGTGAGACACTATGACAACCCCAGAGGTTACATATTTCCCTTTGCAATCTCTGATAGTGGCATTAAAAACAAGCTTGCATAGGAGCAATTTGTGTGTTTCTCCCCAAGGACTTGAGGTCAAAGGAATGTTCCCCAAGTGCCAGAGCTTCCATTTCAGAGCGTTCTGAGGCAGTGTGACTTCCTGCGGATGGTGGGAGAAACTGGGATTGGCTGTCTGAAGCAGACTCCAGAAGGGAGTGAGCAAATAATGTCCCAGTGACTCACTCTAGCTGTTTCATTCACAGTTGCTCAAATGAGAAGAACGTTTGGGACCGCTAATGCTTTACGTGCCAACATTTAAAATCCATTATGTGATTCTACAAGTATTTAATAAAAATTGTTAGCAATTACATTCATATTACAAAAAAATAACGTGTTGACTTTAATGTCTTTAATGTTTAACTTTAAATGTTTTGAATACATTTTGTGGGGAAAAAATTATTAAAATATGGGTGAAATAATCTTTCTCTGACATTCTGTGTAACAAAATAAAAGTAAAAAGAAATTAAACAACCTAAAAATATATAAAATAATAAATTATAAAGCTATATTGTAAAACATTCAAATGATTAAATACTTTCTGCTGACAAATGTCTTTGAATAATTGTGATAAAGTATTAATCATTAAAAATACAGTTAGTTAGTATTTGGGGGCTACACTGTGATCCTTGAATCTTTTTATTAGTCAAATTATTACATATGTTGTAAGAGCAACAAATAATGACTCGACTTCTAAATGATCATTTAGAAAAGTGGCAGAAGGTAGATTTTTCAGATGAATAGTCTGCATGCCAATCATCAAAATATTGCAGAAGACCTACTAGAACCCACATGGACTCAGAAACATAGAAATCAGTCGAGTTTGGTGAAAGAAAAATCTGATTTTGGGGTTACATTCAGTATGGGGGCATGCGAGAGATCTGCAGAGTGGATGGCAAAATCATCAGCTGGAGGTATCAAGACATTTGTGCTGCCCATTACATTACAAACAAAATCTTCAGAGGGATAGGACCCTAGGTGTCCAGGTCAAGGTGCTCCAAGATTGGCCAGCCCAGTCACCAGACATAAACATTGTTGAGCATGTCTGTGGTAAGATGAAGGAAGCATTGAAGATGAATCCAACTAATCTTGATGAACTCTAGGAGTCCTGCAAGAACGCTTTCTTTACCATTCCAGATGACTTTATTAAGTTATTTGAGTCATTGCAGAGATGTATGGATGCAGTCCTCCAAACTCATGGGAGTCATACACAATATTAATTATTTTTTCACTGCACCATGACTTTATATTCTTTACTGTACATTATTTCTGTTGAGTGACAAGACTTTTGTCTAAGCAAAGTCAGACCTTACTGTCCTAATTAAATAATTACAAATCAAGGCATAATCATATTTCATTTAAATAAAATAAGCATAATCTAAAGGCCTTTGCCTTTCATATAAGCCACTTCTGATACCAAATGATCAACTAGAAGTCAAGTTATTATTTGTTGTTCCTAAAAGTTGGATAGGCGACAAGAGTTTTGTCAGGTAGTGTACATATGTAGTTGTTGGCTGCGATATTTTTGTTGTTTTATTTACAACTTTAGAAAATTGTAAACGAACAATAATGTAAAGGGATAGTTCACCCAAACTGAAAATTCTGTCATAATTTACTTGACTTGTTCAAAACCTTTTTTTTTTTTCAGTTGAACACAAAAGTAGATAGTTTAAAGATTGAATGCAACCATTGTCTTCTATGCTAGGAGATACTATAGAACATCAATGGTTACAGGTTTCCAGCATTCTTTACAATATCTTATTTTGTGTTCAACAGAACAAAAAGATTCTAACTGGTTTGCAACTATCCCTTTAGGATATTCACAGTAGGAGTAGACCATCACGTTCCATTTTAGACGTTGATTTGAAATGAACAAATGGATCATCTGTCAAATATTATAAAATTGCTTTTCATATGGCAAAACTGGAAATTCTGTCTGGTCTACCTTGACAGTTTAAGGTTTATATGTGTACCTTTGAATGGTCTAAATGTGCCAAGCCTGGAAACTGCTAAAAAGCTGCATTGTTTCAGAGTAGAAAGTGAGCTAACATCACTTTTCCTTCAGTTCATAAAAAAACACAAACAAGCTGACCCTCTCTCCAAAAAGGAAATTATGCTCGTTTAGACAGGATATAGTCTGGCACTGTAGGCTTGAGGCAAGGGCACCTGCTATTCTGGTGTCATTATGCTTTCATTTCAGAAAATGAGTATGCTTGCAATAAAACAGAGTGAACTTAATTTGTATGTAGAACAATGACCATAAGATGCATGCATAATAGCAGGAGTGTCAACTATGAGTGACTGGTGAAAAATCTCTGTTATTAAAATGCATTGCATATTTTATAAGAAACTATGGGCAAGTCCCACTTTATATTAAGTGGCCTTAATAAACTACTGCAGTTTTTACTTACAATGCTCTTAATGTGTACACACATGTTTTTTTATATATATAAAAAATCCTGCATGTAATTATATCTATTATTACATTTTTTATTACTTGGATAGGCGATAAGACTTTTGTCAGGTAGTGTACATATGTTGATGTTGACTGCGATATTTGTGTTGTTTTATTTACAACTTCAGAAAATTGTAAACGAACAATACTGTAATGGGATTGTTCACTCAAATTCTGTCATCATTTACTGAACTTGTTTAAAACCTTTTTTTTCAGTTGAACACAAAAGTAGATAGTTTAAAGCTTGAATTTAACCATTGTCTTCCATACTAGGACAAAACAAATACCAGAGATGTCACTAGTTATATGTTTACTACAAAAAATGCTTTTATATGCAATAGACTAATTTCACGCGGCCGCCATTGTTAACAGTGAAATCGAGGCTACGGTGGGAAGAAACCAGGAAGTATAGCCTTAGTCACACAGGAATGTAGTGTACCTGGCTGTATATCTTATCAGTGAAGAGAAAGTGACACAAATTTATGACTTCACCGCCTTCCGAGTGACCCGAAGGTCAGTTCTGAATGAATAGTGAAAATAATATTTGACCTCATTTTCAGCTAAGTTAAGGGAAATGGCACTACTTAGCTAACATTTTCTTTCCCAAACACGCATTTTAGATGCCATTCATCAAACTCAAGTTAATGAACTGATTCTTTCACTATATTAGACTTGTCACGATACAAAATTTCCTTAATGAAATATAAAAAAAACGCCCATTTCTTGTTAAAATTTAAGACACTGTTCATGGAGTTTTTAAACAGCGCTGATTGGACATTGTGTTCATGTGCTCAACAGAAATTACTATGATTGGCTGTGAAGGTCATCAGTTCACCTCACCGCTGTTTACTGAGTGCAAACACAGACGAGCGATCCGCTGATGAATCCGCTGATCTTCACGGCTTTAAAACGCTCCAATGTCCGTCTATGTATGTGTGTTTTCAATCTGTGAAGAGTTTCATAGTCATTCTGTAGAGCACTGGTGAATACTACGGCAAATCAGCTGTGTTTATGAGCGCGCTCATCTACGCTTAAATGTTAGCAGGAAATGGACGTTTTTAAAACTTAAGTACCGGGACAACACTGTTAAAGAAAACACGAAGATGTGCTACAGAGGACTGCATTGTTTTATCGCTCACCGGGTTACATAGGCTGAAGCAGGGAAGCGTCCCCAAAGTGTTTACCTGCTGCCATGAACTGAAGTCTAGGAGGGCACTTAAGCGGGTTACTCTTAAAGAGATTGTGATGTTGTTTGATGCCTAATATGCTTTTAATTGTTTATATTAAACTGAACTGAATAATATTAAAGTCATGTTTACACCATTTCTGCATTTTAAAGTCGCAGCAACAGCTGGAGGTTTACAGTCCACAGCATATTGTTGCAATGTTTACAGTGTTTATCCTATACTTCCAGGTTTCTTCCCACCGCAGCCTCTCTTTTGTGTTTTAAAATGGCCGTCGTGTGAAATAAGCGTATATCACATAAAAGACATGCGAATAAAGCAGTGTTTGCATCCAATGAGACAGCATTGATCCATTAAACCTACTCATACCACCAAGTCTGTCGCTAACCTTATCTGTTTCGCACCTCATAAGTATTTTGTAATATAATATGAACACAATAAGTATTGCATTTGTTTGTAAGTGCATCGTATTTACGGCCACCTAATATAAAGTGGCACAACAGGGCAAACTACAGTTACACTACATTTTGATAGTCCACGTTAGACAGTGTTCTAAGTAGCATTGCATGAACATGCCAATGGGCTCTCATTTGTAAAGAATTAGCAGACTGTTATTGTTAACTGATATGTTACATGTCTGTTAGGGGTCAAAATAAAATGTTAGCAAATATGAATCTGTCTACTAATAAATGAATGACTGCCAGTTGATATGTTGTTGAATAGTATCTGGATGCAGACTTGAATATGCAAACTTGGACACGCTGTCTCAGACATGTAATCTCAGACACAATGCACTCGATGGAGCTTGTGACATCACTGTGAGGGGTAGGGTTAAGCTGTCTTTCCATTGCACAAAACAAACAACTAGTGACAGACCGGAAGTCATTCATTTGCAATAGAGAGTATTCTGGGAGCTGCATGGAGTTTTGATCATCTCCGTATGCTGAAAATTGGGATCCGATTTGAGCTGCGGATACATTAAAATATTTGAACTCCTACGACTAGACCGTATGTGACTAGCCGACCGGATGTGATGTATTCCAGTGTTGTCCAAGCAGGTCCGTGCACATGAGATGAGAAATAGTAGGTTTTTTGTCTGTTTGTTTGTTTTTTTATCAGAAAAAAAGTCTTTATTAAAATAAAAACATTTTATAAATGAGTAATAAAAATATATATTTTTTATATTGTCACCACATTCCCTCGAAAATTTTTATCGGTCTATTGAAAGGTGCTTTTGCACTCCTTTATTTCAAACACCGTGAGAATCAGTTTCTCTCCCATAGTGCACGACAAAACTGAAAATACTGTGCGACTGCCACAAGGGGGCATATTCCGACAGTCATGTCTGAGTGTTGTGCAGTGGAAAGGCAGCTTTAGGGGTGGGGTTATATGTGCTCATTAAAAGCATTGTATACAGCTCAGCTTGCATCTGAACCCAGTCTGCATCTAGACCCTTCTTACATTGTTGCAAAGTTACTTACATTTAGTGGAATGTCTAACCTGGACTACAGAATGTGTTAAGTGTCAGGCGCAAGAGCTGACAACTGCAATTTTTTGTAAATTGTGTTGCATGATTCATTGAAATGAGCCTGAATGATCCTGAGAAAAGGATCATTCAGCTCTACTGATGCTCGTATGGGTTGTCGTTCACAAAAATCACTCTTCGTTTGCAAAACGTTTAAGGATTCTCAATTTTGCCACATTACTCGACATGCCCACATCTGGTTGCCAATGGTCGCTGATGCTTGTGTATCCAGAGGTCGCTGGAATTCACTAACTCTCCATTGAAATGAATGGTCGCTTGCCGCTTTGTTGCTTCATATTGCTCCAAGTGTAAATGGGGCTTCACTCTGCTTCATACTACCCTGATAATAAGTTTTGAATACTTTAGCTCATGCATGATCACAATGTCTGCATATGATAATCCCACAAGTTATGTAATGGAGATGACAATTCCTTGATTTCACACTCAGTCACTGCATCATCAAACGAATACTTTGTTTGTTGTGAATATGTGCCCTCTAGTGGTGAAAATTTACGTACCTTTTTTTCTGAATGTTAAAACCAATATTTAAAACAGATGTATACAGGTGGCTCAAACATCACTGTCTCCATGTCTTTTCGGTTTTAATGTTTTAATAAATTTTTACAGTATTTTCTTCTTTTATGACAAAAAAATTATAAATCTGGCCAGGATTACAGTCTACCCAGCAGGCACACAAGGTCAACATGATGTCAGACTGACCTTGTACCTCAACGTCATTTTGTTTGGAAATAAAAACCGGGTTGATGTCAGAACCCAATGTCAGGCCAACGTCAATGTCCAACATCCAACCTGATATCAACCAAATATCAATGTCTAATGATGTTTTAGCTTGACATTGTTTAGAGGTTACCACTATGACGTCTATCAGGATTTTGGTTGCCTGGATTTTGGTTTATACCTGACAAATAAATATCAGTATTTTATGTCAATTTGACGTTGGTTTAAGATGTTGGCTTGACGTCAGATTTTGGTCGATTTACAACACAACCAAAAATCAACCACATATTAACATCCTTTGACATCATTATCCGACATCAAAATAACGTTGTGCTCAGATGCTAGCTAGACATTGAATTTTGGCCACTAGACATCACAACCTAAATCTAACCTAATATTAACATCTTATGACATTTTGCGCCTGCTGGGTAGAGTCACCACGATGCAGTCAAGCTCGCAAACCTCCGTACAGTTTTTACAGTGCACCTTTAGACAGCAGTAGATGTGTACGTGTGGAACTATTTTGGAAACAATCTGATTTAATTTGTCAGCTGAGTTTACTCGACTAATCATAGATGACATGCAGCGTCCCTTATGTTTGCATTTATTTGAAAGGGTCAGAACACAATCTCCTGTTTGTTTATGCTGGTCAGAGTTGGTATAAATGCCACTGTTATTGTAAATGAATCACTATTGTAGTCGCACTGTCAAGATGGTGCCACATCAAATAAACTGTTTATAATTCCAGCTTTATAGTCTCAGAGCCCAAGCTTGTGGTCAGATTTATAAATTCAGTCTCATCCAAATGAGCGTGCAGCTTGAAATGTCCATTCAGCTTGCATGTTTCAGAATTGCACAGAGTTTCACATTTCTACAAACAAGTTCTTTGTTCAACTGACTTGAGGGATTTCAATGGATTGCTGGAATAGGACAATAAATGCAGTATTGCACTTTTTTTGTTGCTCATGTATACAATAGTTGACTTACAGTAACAGATATGTTGGATATGGTAGCATTTCTTTAAAGAGATTTTTTGGTTCCTCCAACCATTATAATCATAAATAATGGTAGTTATTAAGAATGTTGTGGTGGAAATCAATCTAGCCATCATCTAATCATTGATGCAACTCGTGGATTAAACATTTTTTTGTCAGCAATTCTTTGGCAGTGACCTCCATCCATCATGCCAGGAGGTTTCTGGAGGCCATGGCGCCAGCAGGCCTCTAAGTCTCTCAGTGAGTCCCTCAATGAGGGCTTGAGTTTTTCTGGAAGCCCCTCGGGACTCAGGCCAAACTTATGATCCGTGTAGCTGAACATGCCACAAAGGAGTAGATGGAAGAAAGCACATTTTCTTAAACACAGCCCTGTTTCAGCAGAACATGTGGGTTTGGGTGTTAGATAGATTGAAGATACTGGTGCTAATTAACTGGATACAGATGCACAAGGGTCAGTTAGGATTGGGAACCAAGAAATGACACTAAAGCCATGTCCACATGGACATGATATTTTTATAAATAGCTTTAGCCACTTATGCTTAAAAAAATTCTGCCTACATGAAAATCTAACAGCATCTAGCCAATCAGAGAGGAGAAAACAGCACACATGTTGATGTCATAAAGAAAAACTTTTTTTTTTTTTTGTTTTAGTGGCCACACAACCAGAGTTTCTGAAATCTTCACCCTGGCCGGAATTAATGAAGGTTTTGGCTTCAGTCATTTGATACTGTTTTAATGTGGATGAAAGGATAAACCATGTTAAGAACTGTGGTTTTGAAAAAAAACATGTTTTAGCTCAGCAGTCCTCTAACCCCGGGCCGCAGACCAGTCCGTGGGTCAATTGGTACTGGTCTGCACAAGAAATCATTAATTTTTCCCATTTTTATTTGCTGTCTAAAGTCTGAACAATCTTTTATTCCGAAAAAATCTTTTATTTAGAAAAATTATCATATTCTCTCGGTTACATCCTGGTCACTTGCCCCAAAATGTAGACATCTTTGGAAAGTTTCTTTGATAAGGGAAAAAGGCCCAGTGAATGACCGACGAACTGCCAAGGAATGGATCCGCAACACATTTGTTAACAAATCGTCACCTTGGAATAATAAGGTTCTCTCTGCGTTCAAAGTTGAGCTTCAAAGTTTTTGCATTCCATAGCAAACAGTATGTGGGTAACATTTGTTTGTTTTTTTAAATAAAAAGTCTTAAAATGTAAACAAAAAACATCCCATAATATAAATAAGTTGTCAATTAATAAGAAAGAATATGTCAATAACTCAGTTTTGACAAAACTGTCAGATAGAACCTTATAATACTAAGGTGACGAAAATCAGGGGAATCCAGCATGTCTGTGCAGAAGATCAACTGCTGGAGTTCACAAATGATGGTGGCCATTCACATACGCTTCTTTTTACGTATTCAGACTAATTAGACTAATTATCTCAGACAAACCCTGCAGTGCTTTTAAACTTTTATCAGAGTTGCAGCAATGTTTTGCCAACTTGTCATCCTCTGAGAAACAGGTTGATGGTCATCTAGCAATCTATGTACACCCCCCCCCCCCCCCAACCGCAGTACAACTGTTGATCATTGACTGGTCTGCAGTGTAAAAAAAAGATGGAGACCACTGCTCTACTAGACAGGGCCTTAGTTTGCACTGAAATGGTAGGAATAGCAAATTTGTTTATCTTTGCATTGTTCTTTTTTTACTTTAATGTCCATTTTGAAGCTACATTGCTAAGGTTTCAATATTAACTGACTAAACAAATAAATAAATTTAATTAAATAACCGTGTGTTTCAGAATGAAGTGAAGAACTGTGTTCATTCACGCATGAGCAGCTCACAATCCAGTGTTTTCCAGTGTCTTGGAACTGCTAGTTTCATGATATATTTATGTCTACACATAAATTTATTTCTGCATGTGCTGTGACTTTGTTACACTTTGCATTCGGGATCATAACATGTTCCTGATGTTACAATCAAACCAAAACTAAAAATTAGTCTGCCATTTTTAGATTTGTTATAAAACTCCAATGCATTGACATATTGTTATGAAATGTGTATGTCTTTTTTTACATTATGCCTTGAATGTATTAAAAAATATTTGAGTTAAATGACTAAGAAATTCAGAATAGGTTTTCAGTAGTTTATTTTTTTCCACAAACCTGCCATGTGGCTAGTCTTAATTGTTTTCTTGAATCATGCTGAGAACATTGATACAAATTATGCCATAATAATTGACAAATTCTGCAAATTCAGCTTTTTAAAATCACATTTTAAATTTAAATTAAAATTAAATTTATATAAAATACACAATTAAATATTCATCCCCAAAATTGTGTAAACCTAATTGAGTCTTGATTGGGTCAGTTGACATTTCTGTGTGGAGTTTGCATGTTCTCCCTGTGTTTACGTTGGTTTTCTTCGGATGCTCCACAATCCAAAGATGTTAAGTGAATTGAATTAACTAAAACATTTTCCATAGTATGTGAATAAGTGTGTATGGGTGTTTCCCAGTGCTGGGTTACAGCTGGAAAGGCATCCACTTCATAAAAAATATGCTTAAATTGTTGGTGGTTCATTCCGCTGTGGCAACCTCTGAAATAAAGACTAAGCCTAAGGAAATTGAATGAATGAATATCATAAGCTTCAATCCCTCATTCATTGTAATGGAAAAGAGTTTAACCACAGTGTTCGAACACTTTCCACATGTAGTTATGCAGGTTTAAAACAGTGTGAGTAACCTTTTTTTCCATAAGAAGTGACATGCAAGTTTTATGGACGCTTAGTTTAAGGATCCACCCAAATGCTTTGACATCCTTGTAATATTTAGTGCAATCATAATTAGAAAACCATGTTCATATGAAGATATCTGGCTAACTGCAAAGAACTGAAAATAAAGTAAAGGTAATTAAGAAGCCCATGTCTTAGTTGAAACCGCCGAAATGACAGATGCAAAGACACGCGTTCCCTGAAACACCCAAGGATCCAGTTTGCACGTTGGGGTTGATCTGCTGTGTCATAAATTACAGCTCAGGGCGATCTGCAGGAGATGATGTTTGTTGTAACATCATGGGCCAGAACATTCCTGCAAGTCAAGGGATCCCAAATATAGGTAGATGGAAGGAGGGGGGACACCGGAGGAGAACACGAGGGAGATGAAGAAAAGGCTGAAAGGATGAAAGAGAGACAGAAAGAGAGAGAGAGTGCTCTGGATTGTATTATGTGCTATTCCAAGCCGGGTGGTCCAAAGTTGCTTGGTTGAAGCATTAAATTTTACTATTGCTCTCTCCAAAACAAATCAGCCTCAGAGCTTTTCTGCTACGCACAAGGGGGTCATTAACCATTTATGGGATAAGACAACATAGGCTGTGTTAGAAAAAAACAGCAGAGTTGTAAATGTAAGAATAAATAGCAAGTAAAACTGGTAAAATTAACTTTTAGACTCTGTGAAAAACTCTTGTTACTAGAGGTGTGGGAAATAATCGATACAGCATAGGATCGCAATATTTTCCACGGCAATACTATATTGTTACATAAATATCCATATCAATATGCTGCTTAATATTTTATTGTACTGTTTGGTTGAATAATACAATCAATTTCAGTCTATAGGCCCGTGCACACCGAGACGTTTTTTGCTTTTTTTCCGTTGACGTTTAACACCTCGTGACTAAATAAAGGGCGTCAATGTGATCGTGCACACCAACACGCAAAACGTCAAGCGCAAAAGCGTAATTTTTTTAAAAATGCCTCATGCTCATTTTTTTTGTTTTGACGCGCTACGTCAAAACCTGCTCCACCAATCAGATTGGCACTTTTGTTCACGTGCACGGAACTGCTGAAGTTACAGTAAACAGCACTTGGAGGTGCTCAAGCGCAACACTGTCAATGCAAGCGCACATTGAAGAAGATGCCCAGAGGCGTGATGAATGTGGAGCTGCTTATTGCACTGGTGAACAATAATCATCAACTTTGTCTTCTTTCTCTGTGTTACAAGCGGGTGTCAGGAGCTTAAAGTTGTGTAGTGCCATCTAACGTCAAGGAGTGATTTTGCATACTCTTCTGCTCGACGCCTGTGAAAATCGTTTGGGTTTGAATCCGGAAAAACATCTTGGAAAACGCTGACGATAAACGCAAACGAAAAGCGTCCCGGTGTGTATGACCCTTATGTGTGACATAAAAACTCTGTTTTTTCTGTTGCTCGGGGTCACTTTTAGCATGCAGTAAGTTAGTAAAATAGAGATTAAATAAAATTTAATAAATCTTTATTTCTATAGCGCGTTTACAATGTTGATTGTGTCAAAGCAACCTAACATAGAATTTCTAGTAAACTGAAACTATGTCTGTCCAGTTTTCAGAGTTAAAGTTCAGTTTAGTTCAGTTCAGTGTGGTTTAATTTTTTACTGCCCAAAGTCCAAACACTGAAGAGCAAATCTGTCAATGGGCAGCTCCACGATTCCCAAACCAAGCAAGCCAGTGGCGACAGCAGCGAGAAACAAAAAAACTTTAAAAATTGACTAAAGTAAAGGAAAAAAACCTAGAGAGAAACCAGGCTCAGTTGGTCATTTCTTCTCTGGCCTAACTTCCTGCACAGAGCTGCAGTCTAGTCTGGTACATTAAGACAGGAGGAATGTGTCCTACAGGGGGTTTGGCAAGCCCACTCACCTGAGTGGGGCACACTCATGCATCAAACTGTTATTTGATGCATTGTGTGTATGCTTTACTAAAAAAAAAATCTTTAATCTGGTTTTGAACTGAGATAGTGTGTCTGAGCCTCAAACATTATCAGGAAGGTTATTCCAGAGTTTAGGAGCCATAAATGGGAAGGCTCAACCTCCTTTAGTAGACTTTGCTAATCTGGGTACTACCAGAAGCCCTGAGTTTTGAGATCTTAAAGAGTGGGTTGGATTGTAGCGAGACAGAAGGTTGGTTAGATAAACAAGAGCTAGATTATTTAAAGCTTTATAGGTAAGAAGCAATATTTTATAATCAATATGGAACAATATGGAACAGACAGCTAGTGTAAGGAGGATAAAATTGGAGTGATATGGTCATATTCTCTAGATCTGGTAAGAACTCTGGCAGGTGCATTTTGTACTAGCTGAAGTTTGTTAATAGAGGATGCTGGGCAGCCAGCAAAAAGAGCATTACAGTAATCCAGCCTAGAAGTCATAAAAGCATGGACTAGCTTTTCTGCATCTAAGATGGATAGCATACTTTGTAACTTAGCAATATTTAGCAATATTTCTCAGATGAAAGAAAGCGGTTTTTAAAGATGGCAACATCCAATGGTGAAAATTTTCTTTTGATATTAGTGGACTAATTAAACTAATTTTACTTTAATTTATTTTATTTTCGAGGCAATTAAATTATTGGTGGGGACATTTTAATAACTGTGGATATTGGGAAAGACACGTCCCCTCCGTCCATACTAATTCTTATCACAGAAAGGTTCAACCTTCATGACAGTTTTTTCAGAGTGTATTTCAGGTTTTAATATTGGTCAGGTTGTCTGCTTGGCACTCTCAACTTGCTATAAACTCCTTTGGGGATATCATTTAAAACTGGAAAATGGTAAATAAATTGTACTATATTACATAATGTCATATATATTTTAAATTACACTAGTATTGCATCGTAACACAAGTATCAACAAAACATTCATTCATTCAGTCATTTTCCTTCAGCTTATTCATCAGCCACAGTGGAATGAACCACAAATTTATCCAGCATATGTTTTACACAACGGATGACCTTCCAGCTGCAACCCAGTACTGGGAAACATTCATACACACTCATTCACACACGTACACGATGGCCTATCCAAACCATGCCCACGTTGCATATTTCCCAATTCATTTGACAAGTGTGAGTGCTCTGAACCTGGCCTGGTTGGAAGAGGTGTGCCAGAGCGCAGTTCGGTTGGGCTGTGGCGTGGTACGCTTGTAGTGTGAGTGCAAAGTGTGCCTGAGCTTGAAACTAAATACGCGATGTCACTTTTAAGAGACAGTTTCATATAGATTTATTAATCATTCTTACTGTTCAATGAATGCAAACTGTTATAGTTTATTAAAGATACAAACCCCTCACTGCACGTCAGCTGCACCTTCAACAAATCTCTTAATATGTGCAGCTCGATGGCTTTCATGAACATTTATGAGCATAAAAAGTTGTGTATCTGTTCAGCAAAATATTTGACTGCATCACTGCATCCCAAACAACTAAAAATAATACAAAACAATATAACTAAAGCAATCTACACTGTGCTGATTGAGACTGATTCTCTTCTGTTAAACTGAACAGTCATATCATCGATGAAGTAAGTGTGCTCGGGTTCGGAAGGAAAAATGCGGTGTGAGTGCAGGCCAAGAGGGAGGGACAAGCGCATTTCAGCACGGTTCAAGACAACTGTACCTAGTGTGAGTACGCCCTAAGAAACTGACCATGCTTTATTTTACTGTCGTGACTCAAGCAGCTTATTTCCTGGAAACTGCTAATCATTATTTGTAAATTGAAGACTGTAAAGATTGTTTCCTTCTTTAAATCTTATCTTTTATGTGGAATGTCTTTTTGTTTTGTAGTCGGTTTGCGTTTTTGTGATTACCTTCTTGTTGATCTGATTCAGTCAGCCATTATCTTCATGCCTGTCTTTGAACACAGAGACCTTTGATGCTAACTTAGGAAACTTGAGAGGTTTTGGTGGAGCTCTTGTGATTAGAGATGAATAAGGTGTTTTTAGGAACATAAATAATAAACAAATAAACAGAAATTATTTACTTACCCTTATGTATGTATATTCCTGTATGTCCTTTATTACTTTAGTTTCTTTCTTCTTTCATTTATTTATTTAATAAAAGAAAAGAAAGTTAGCATTTATTTGTACTTAATTTTTACAATGGATTTACTCACTTTTTTAAAGTTATTGAACCATATACAAAAATATATGTCGACTTAACTCATTTTTAAGTAAAGTTAATTTGCTACTTTTTACAGTGTGTTTTTATTTTATTTTATTTTATTTTATTTTAAATAAAAAAATCTAAATGATGGTTTTAAATTATACTATCTTCTTTACATTAAAATTGTACATTATTTTGACATGTGTTCTTAAAACAATTTAAAATCAATTAAATCATATTTTATTGCTTTTTAAACTTTTCAATTTAATTCAATTCATTTTTATTTGTATAGCACTTTTACAATATAGATTGTGTGAAAGCAGCTTTACATAGAAGATTATAGTGAATTGAAAGTGTCAGTTCAGTTTTTAGAGTTTAAGTTCAGTTCAGTTCAGGTCAGTGTGGTTTGATATTCACTGCTGAGAGTCCAAACACTGAAGAGTAATCCATCGATGCGCAGCTCTACAAGTCCCAAACCATGCAAGCCAGTGGCAACAGCGGCGAGGAAAAAACTTCACCAATTGACATAAGTAAAGGATAAAAACCTTGAGAGAAACCAAGCTCAGTTGGGCACCACCATTTCCCCTTTGGCCAAACGTCTTGTGCAGAGCTGCAGTCCAGGCGCTGGAGGCTGGAGAACGCTGGACGATTGCTGGAAGTGACAGCGAAGACTTGTCTGTCCCTTGAGTGTCACAGAAATCAGACGCATGCTCTCTACTTCTCCATGACAACCACAGCAGCTGCTCAGAACACAGTCTGGTCCGGGATTGTGGAAACTTTGGGATCATCTCTTCACAGGTCTTGGATTGCATCAGTGGCACTGCATAATCTCTAGGGGAATTAGGATGAGTATTTCCAGGTGGAAATAGAGAATAAAGTAAATAATTAGCGTAGCTGCTGTCCATAGTGTATATAAACGAGATGAGTGGAGCACATTGATGCATCATACCGCTTTATGATGCATTGAGTGTATGCTTTACTAAAAAGATAGGTCTTTAATCTAGTTTTGAACTGCGAGTTGATGTGTAATGTAGCTGTGTGAACATAAACAACATCTCTGAATGTAATATGCACAAAGTTCAATGCAAAGGGAGACATTATCTTTTAGAGAGTTACCTTAGCAAAGCCTACAGCGAACAAAGTTCTAGACTAGACTAGTGAGATCACAAACGCTTCAGGTTACACACATACACCCCACGCAGTGAAGGGGTGTGGCCAGAGGTACTGTAATGTTACAGCAGAGAAAGCTAAAATGCCATCCAACTGTTGCTATTTCCACAGAGCTTGTTCTGTTTCTGTATTTTGGCTTCTAAAGGACACGGCACAAAGAGAGAAGTGCTTACAGTTTAATTTTAATTATGTTCCAGAGAATTAAAAATATATATATATATATATATATATAGCTAGCATTTAACAAAGGACAGCTTTCTATTTGATCTATACATAGTGTCTAGCGTTAATGGTATGTTGTAGCAAGAATGTAAACAAGGATGTAAACAACGCAAAATGCTGTTTGGCATCGTTAACAATTGAGCAACAAATTCATATTTATCAGTCAAACCGATTTAAACACTCACAATCTTCACCTGGGCTCCAGTGTCTCTTTATGCAACAGCTTTCACTGTGTTCTACATCTCAAATAACAAACTCACAAAATATATGTGAACTCTTCAAATTACTTACACATGCTTATAACTGGAATATATGTGAAAGACACTAGTCAGATTTTATTTTAAAAAGCAGCTGTGTTTTTTATTTTCTGTCTGATAGCTTACAGCTACTCTGACTGACAGTATTTACACAGCAGAGGCACAGCACATGCTATTAGAGGTGTGACACTTTTTCTGGTGACATGGCATTCACAGAACATTATGTTAGCTGACAAATTAGATCCTCTTGAGGGCGGGCCTTTCGGAGGAACTGGGAAATAAGTCATTTTCATGTTAGCTGTATATAATCGAAATAAGATAGATAAAAAAATTTGCATGATTTTTACAGCTGAAGTATAAGAACACATTGTCAACACAATTCAAGTAGAGTTGAACACAATTCTACTTGCATTTTGTAAACACAACCAAGCCTTAAAAATACACTTTGGACCACCCCTTTAACAAAACACGAGAAATTGCACACCATGAAAATTCAGAAGATTCAAAAATTGCACACCATAAAAATACTGAGACAATAATTCTCTTCTTTTTTTTTTTTTTTTTTTTTTTTGGTCTGCTAAAATCAAATCCCATCTCTCTAGTTGCCTTCTTAATAATTACAATAATTAAAAAAAATCTATATATGTTTTTCCAAAACAAAGTATCAATATATGTATAAAAAATCACTCTGATTACTTTGTAAATGTCAAAAAGATTTTTCACAGGTGATCATATTTAGAAATCAAAAGTCTCAGTCTGATACAATATAAAAAAAAACATAAAAAATATTTGTAATAAAAATGAACCCCTGTAGGGCTATTAAAAAATCAACATTGAGCATTCTGTTGTACATCTGTATATTAGCCTTTGTAATCAAGATCCCAGGGGCATCTCTGCAGTTTCACATTATTGAGGGATGACAGGGAGCATGAATGACCTATTGTTCACCCTCCAACAGGGAAAAAAATGGAGCTGCAGAAACTCAGAGAGGGGAAAAAGAAGAGCGAGAGGGAGAGAGAGAACAATAATGGCACTGTCTCATCTCTGTCGTCAGTGGGAAACAAGGGCTCAGAGGAATTAAGCATCTTTGGTTAGAGCCATCCTGGATTACTCTGGCTTGCCTCTTGTCTGTGAGAAACAATTGGTGAAACTAATTACAAGTTCACTTCAGGCAATGAAACTTTGTCTTTGGCTCTTACGATAAAGATAATAACAGAAAGAAAGATATTTATTTCAGTTATCAAATATATCTGTTATTTTGAAACCAAGGAATTCCAGGAAAGATTATAATGAAATATATTAGGTTTTTGGTTTTTCCTTCCATTCAGCATGTGGTATGAACTTTCATTAAAACAGCAATCTTCCAGCAGTTTATAGTTGCATCCAATATCTTGTTTGTCATGGGGCATGCATGAAATGTTCCCGAATGAAAGTGAAAGTGCTAAACGGCAATTAATGTTGACAAATTAAAAATGAAACACCTGAAATTACATGAAACTCCGGAGGAAATGCGGATAATGCAGTGACGCAATAAAGTTAATCGAATTATGTGCTATAACATGTAAAACGCGATCATAAAGGTAACACTCAAAAAGCAACTCATGTAAACGCCTTAATCT
>CAIGQZ010032551.1:4332556-4345242 GCA_903798205.1 Danio tinwini | reverse complement strand
AACTGATTAGCTGAATTCACATCAAAGCGACAACCAACAGAAGATCTTCCGCTCAATCTTAAATCCTTTTTTGACGAGTTATTTTCACACTTTATGATGGCATAGCAGTCAAAATAGGACAAATGAGCTCATGTATGGGACAAATTCTGGACCTTTGTCAGTGAGGGGTGGGTCTTCCAAACCACCTAAAATCCCTCCCAATATATATATATATATATATATATATATATATATATTGGATTTGGATTATTCAATTTCTGTACCTAAATACATATCATTAATACATAAACATTCAAACCATCCTCTGAAACTGTAATCATATTGCAATATTTATCGCACAAAAATTAAATATAGCAATACCGAATTTTTCCAAAATTGTGCAGCTCTAATTAATATAAACCATATATAAATATATATTGACATTATAAGCAAATTTAGTGCTTTGCATAATACCTTAAAAACTCTCAACTGTCCTTTGGGCTCTTACTGTAACTCGGTTTCATGCACTTATTCTAGCCCCTTTCACAGAGTGATACCGGTAAATATCCAGAAAATTTCCGCAATGACTTTATCGGTAAATTCAAAACAGTGCTGTTCACACAGGAAAGGACATTGCGGTCTTTTTCCAGAAAAGACCATTCACACATCTATTCCAAAATGCCTGTAAATTCTGACATTATTAACCAGAAATGACCTCTAAACGGCTGAGCTTGTATTTGTAAACATAAAAGGGGTCAGACCTTTGTTGATGGCTTCATTTTTATTTAAACGCTAACTGTATTTAAATATTTACACATTTGACTACATTATAAATTCTGTGGATGGATAAGTTTTGTGAAAAACTTTGATGTAAACATATGAAGGAACACTTTCACATGTCGAGATGTACATAATATGTACTGTATGTCTACTGGCACTCCCCGCAGCACTCCTTCACTTCACGTGCACACGCTTCAAGCAACTGAAGCAGAGCTTAAAGGTAAACAAACAAGGGCTTATCATGAGCATTTTATCGACAATTTTTTCCACAGTTGACATTTAGAAGGAAGATAGAAGTGTTATCCGTCAAACATCTAGCCGCTAAATGTGCCTGGAAAAATATTCAAAAGCATTTATTTTCATAAACAGCGCAGATGTGAATGCATCTGAATGCTCAGATTGGCTGGAGTAGATGTCTCACGTCAGAGCATTCTAATCATGAACACGATCTTTCCGGCAATTTTCTTTCTGCGTTCACACAGAGCAGCATTCCGGCAAATTACCAGTAATGTTACAACTTCTCTTTCCGGAAAATTGCCGGAATTAATTTACTGATATTTTTAAATTGCCTGAATTAATTTACTGGTATTTTCAAAAAAGGGCCTGTTCACACATGATCCCTTTCCGGAAATTTGCTGGTAATTTTTCAGCAGGGTCTGAATGTGTCAAAGTGGCTACTGATTTCCACAAAACCAAAATATTTTAATATATTCTAGGAATAGGTTTTAAAAAATTATTCAATACATGCATGCGAACTGAAGCAACGAATCTAAACTGAATTCCCCTTGCTTTCATTCAATTAATTCAAACAAAGTATGAAAAAAGTTGGTCGTTTTTATAATAATTTAGGGTTTGCCAAAGGCTCATGGGTTTCATAATGTTTTACTAGTTCACTTTGTAACCTGTCATTACTAAAGCTAAGCAGAATCAAATGAAAACTCTGGGAAAGGAAACTGTAAGAAAAGAAAACAAATCCTTTTCATTCTGATTTGTGAGCGTGCGCGTGTGTTTTTTGCCTCAGTCTTCACATATGTCTGTATTCATGTGTATGGGTCAGAGCGTGTGTGGTCCGCTTGCGCTGTGCAATCCTTGAAATAGAGTCATGACTGAAAGAAAAATACTCTCTCTATTTTTAATAAATCTTAAATCCTCTCAGCCTAAGGGCCAGAATGTAAACCGGCGCCATGATGAGTTTAGCCATGATGTGTTATACAGGAACAGCCCTTTTTGTGTGCGTCCAAGATGTGTGCACCTCGGGCTCATATTTGAGCAAGTTCTTTCAATTGCAGATCAATCGTTGTTGCGCATAATTAGACGTTTGTATACAACATAATACTTAACATGTGTTAAGGTGATTGTGGCTGAGTATTTCCAGCACAAACAGACTGTACAAACATGCTTTATACTGGCTTGGAAAGAATACCATTATGTACAGTATACATAGATAGACATGACATCCAAGACTGTAAAATCTCTAAAAAGGGGAAAAGTCCACTATATTCCAAGTCTTCTAAGAAAGTAACATCTCGTGATTATTAGATTGGTAATATGTTGAAAAATGAGCACTCATGTACTGAACACAAATTACATTATTTTATGCTTATCAATTTCAATAGCCATGTCAAAGCAGTAAATACATTAGCATTCTATTATCTCAAAAACATTAGATTAGATGCTTTGTTTCCAGGAAAGACTTATAGATCACCAGCACGGTAGTTTACTGTAATGGACTCCTCACTGGCCTTCCCAAAAAAAACAGTCAGACAGTTGCAGCTCATCCGGAACACTGTTGTCAGGATTCTGACCAGAACCAGAAAGTCAGAGCACGTCTTTCTTTTTCAGTTTTTTATAACTTGTTTAACACATTTGAATCTGTTTTTATCTGTTTTAATTATTCCTTACTCTTTTAATCATTTATATGTTCTTGTTTCTTTTAATCCTGTTTATGTAAAGCACTTTAAATTGCCATTGTGTATGAAATGTGCTATACAGTATAAATAAACTTGACTTGCCTTATTAAATGCCATTGGTAAAACTCGTAACAAGAATCTTGAAAACAAAATATGAGAAGCCTGTCAGAAGACCGATTTAGGTTGCAAGAGGCAAAAATAAAATATTATAGTATCAGTTCTTAATTTTTGAGTTAGATAAATGTGTTATGTTCAGAATAATTTGTTAATGTTTACGGTTTTTATGACCAGTTTTTGATTAGCTAAAAATAACTCAAAGGAAATGAAATGAAAAACCAAAATGTGTTGTGCTAAAATGTAGGTTGGCATAGAGAAAACAGTATTTTCCATTTACAGTGGGGAATGAAAAAGTGAGAAACATTAACAATTACTGGATTAATTATTCTCCAGCAGTGCAGAAAATACATATATTTCATTGTTATTTAAAGTAAAGAAATTAATGCTCTCTGATTTATATTATTTCCTTATTTTTGAGCCACTTTTTTAGAACAACTTCACAAATGTCATGTCAGTTTGTTTCTTGTTTCCAATAACTTTTAGTGTTAGAGTTGGAACATTTATCATTATTTTTATACACTGTCTGTAAAATAGTATTTAGTTGACTTAAACAGTGAGTTTAACCAGTGGCTTTAAAAGCGATTAGTTGACTTTAAAATGATTCGTTGAATTCAAATATTATTAATTGACATTGCTTTTAAAAAAATGGGTTAAAGAGGATTACTTGACTGTAAAAGTGATTAGTTGACATTTTTTAAAAAAGGTGAGTGAAACTGTTGTTTTAAAAATGATTACTTGACTTTAAAAGCAATTAACAGTATTTGAATTAAAAACACGATTAGTTGAATAAAAGGGATTAGTTGACTTTAAAAACTATTAGTAGGCATTGTTTAAAAAGGTAAGTAAACAGTCTGTTTTAAAAACAATTAGTTGACTTTAAAACCAATTAACAGTATCAGTTCTTGATTCTTGAGTCAGATAAACGTGTCATGTTCAGAATTGTTTGTTAATGTTTTAAGGTTTTATGAACAAATTTTAACTAGCTTTAAATAACTGTTGTGCTAAAATGTAAGTCAGTGTAGAGAAGACTTATTATTTATTCCATCCACATTGGAGAAAGGAAAAGTGAGAAACATTAACATTGTGAACGTCTTGAAAATCATTTGGTTCCTCTTTTCAAAATATCAAAATACAAATAAAATACAATAAAATTACATTTTGTCTCTGGTGTGCATTATTTTTCATCATTGTATTCTGCATAACACTCCTAAATACATCATTTATGTAGTCCTATTTGTCATTTATTTGTCAGTTTTGTAAATAAACTTAAGATTCAGTAATGTTATTCTCTCTCACTATAGTGACAAATGCTATGTATCTTTTTATTTGCAAAATAAATGTAATTATAAAGCTGCAGAGCTGACAACACATTAATGTGTGGATGTCTTTTTATGTGTGCAATGTAGTTTTCATTTTCATTCTTTTCAATGTTTAAAATTATATTTTATTTATTTATCTTATTTTATTATTTATTTTAATGAAGTACTGGATAATGTATTTATTTGAATATTACTTATTATTTTTCAATTATTATAATTTTTTATGTTATTTAAATCCATGTTTACTTATATATGTTTCAATGTATATGTTATATGTTTCAAGTTTTCGCATGTTTATTTATTTTAGTCAAAGTTACATTAGTGTTATTGCAAATTGTAAGAAATTGTAAACTGTGCATTTATGAATATAAGCATGAATATATAATAATTCATTAATAATAAAAATACGTACAGTTGAAGTCAGAATTATTAGCCCCCCTTTGAATTATAATTTTTTTTATATTTACTAAATGATGTTTAATGGAGCAAGGAAATTTTCACAGTATGTCTGACAATATTTTTTCTTCTAGAGAAAGTCTTAATTGTTTTATTTCGGCTAAAATAAAAGCAGTTTTTTATTTTTTAATAACCATTTTAAGGTCAAAATTATTAGCCCCTTTTTTTGTCGATAGTCTACGGAACAAACCATTGTTATACAATAGCTTACCTAATTACCCTAACCTGCCTAGTTCACCTAATTACCTAGTTAAGCCTTTAAATGTCACTTTAAGCTGTATAGAAGTGTCTTGAAAAATATCTAGTCAAATATTATTTACTGTCATCATGACAAAGATAAAATAAATCAGTTATTAGAAATGAGTTATTAAAGCTATTATGTTTAGAAATGTGTTGAAAAAAATCTTCTCTCCGTTAAACAGAAATTGGGGGAAAAAATAAACAGGGGGGCTAATAAGTCAGGGGGCCTAATAATTCTGACTTCAACTGTATATTAGTTACAGCCCCTTTCCCAGTGCTGGGTTGCAGCTGGAAGAGCATCCACTGTGTAAATTATATGCTGGATAAGTTGGCAGTTCATTCCACTGTGGCAACCCCGGATAAATAAAGGGACTTAGCCAAATGAAAATGAATGAATGAGTTATAGCCCCCTGGGGGTTCCTCGACCATATTTCAAAAAACGCATAAAATATTTATTTTCTTGCATGTCTTTGTTTGTTTGTTTGTTTGTTTGTTTGTTTGTTTGTTTGTTTGTTTGTTTGTTTGTTTGTTTTTACTGTCAGCTGAAAGGACCTCTGAAATAACAGAAATCCCTCAGCATAATGACATGGAAACCATAATACGAAGATCTACTTTAGTTGTGTTTATCTTAAAATAGCAGCACACCTTAGAACGTTCATCAGCGAGAAGCATTCAATATCTATGTAAATCAAGTAAATAAGCTTAAAAGATCAATTTCTTTTTAAAGTTATTTATCTATTACCAAATAAATATCAATAAGACTTATGCGTAACATTTTAATGAAGGCAACAGACACAATACCACCCTGTTTTACGCAGCCTCCCTGAACTTGTTTGTTTGTCTTTATATTTGTCACAGTGGCGCATGTTTGATTTTTACGCGTCGGCTTCTGGCAGCAGATGCTGGAAGAAGTGGCGAGAAGCAAAATATACTGACCGCCTGCAATCCGTCCGCAAAAGCTAAATATTGACTTAGTGACCTGTAATCAGATTCATACACATGACAGAATGGAAATAAACACCAACATGTGCACTTCGCCTCTAACTGCCGACAGCCCACAACACAGGGAGCGCGCGGCCGCCTGAAGCTGTCTGTAAACTTAATCTGGTAATGGCTGCGCAGGAACGGCAGTTAAATTATCCCATTCATTGCGTGTATAAATATATATGCAACAGTGTATGGCAAGGCAGTTTCCTGCAATCTTTTGTTCGTTCTGACATGTAATGAATTAAGTTTCGATGTCACTGCTGTCAAAATTGTGACGTGTTTTTTTAATCCTCACAGTTGGATATGTTGGCTGTAAAACTACTCTCTGCATGTGGATAATTCATACACAAGTTATGTGCTGCATGTGCTTTAATGTATGTGGGGGGGGGGGGGTATCGTTACCCTCTGATAATTACACAACTTACAACAGATCAAAGTTTTTGTGGTTTTACATCAGGCATGTTCTTTGTTGTTTATGGAGGAACAGATAGTTGGAATGAATTTCTGCCACAGGTGTGATTTCACTGAGCTTTACAATTGGCTGTCTGAAAGAAAGAAAGAGAATAGCAATGAGAAACAGAGTTGTCCTATTCTTAGCAGACTTTCATGTGGCTGAAATCTGCATGACTGTGAATTATTCATTAGCGCATACATGTGTGGCTGAGGTCAGGTCACTGTATTCATATGCTGTCAATGAGCAGGAAAATGAGGAAATGTGTTGCAGGGATATCAATGCATCAGAGAGATGAAACACAGCTGACAAGGTAAGAACATGGATGAACTTCAAACGTGGAATTTTTGGAGTTTAGCACTCTTTCACTGGATAGATTTTCTTTTTATTTCACAGCATCATAGCAGGACGTTTCTTCTCCAGCAGTGCAGAACATACATGTTTTTCTTCTTGTTATATAAAGTGAAGAAATTAATACTGTCTGATTCATATTAGTTGTTTATTTTTGAGCCAATTTTTTTTAAAAAAATGATTGAAGTTTGAACATTTATTATAACTTTTAGTACACTGTAAAATAGTGTTTATTTGACTTTAAACAGTGAGTTAACCAGTATATTTTAAAAGCAATTAGTTGACATTATTTAAAAAATGTGATTAGACCTGTTAGTTTTTAAATTGATTAGTTGATTTTAAAAACAATTAGTTGACATTGCTTTAAAAAGTCAGTAAAACCATTGCTTTAAAAGATATTTGTTGTCCTTAAAAGTGATTAGTTGACATTTATTTAAAAAATGTGAGTAAACCCATGGCTTTAAAAGAGATTAGTTGACTTTAAAAGCAAATAGTTGACATTATTTTAAAAACGTGAGTGAACCCGTTGTTTTCAAAGTGATTAGTTAATTGCAGAAATGATTAGTTGACTTCAAAAATGATTTGTTGCATTGCTTAAAAAAGTGAGTAAACCCATTGCTTTGAAAGCAATTAGTTGACATTACTTAAAAAGTGAGTAAACCTGTTGTCTTTAAAAAAAGTGATTAGTTGACTTAAACAATTAGTTGAATTTAAAGACAATTAGTTGACATTACTTTAAAAAGTGGGTAAACCCATTGCTTTAAAAGGGTTTAGTTGACTTTAAAAGTGATTAGCATTATTAAAAAAGATAAGTAAACCTGTTATTTTAAAAAGGATTAGTTGACTTTAAAAAACTATTAGTTGATATTACTTTTAAAAGTGAGTAACCCATTGCTTTAATAGTGATTAGTTGACTTTAAAAGTGATTAGTTGATATTACTTTAAAAGGTAAGTAAATCCATTGCTTTTAAAAGTGATTAGTTGACAGTACTTTAGCAAAATGAGTAGACCCATTGCTTTAAAAGTGATTAGTTGACTTTTAGTATTAATTGACAATATTTTAAAAAAGCAAGTAAACCTATTGCTTTGAAAGGTGATTATTTGACTTTAAAAGTAATTAGTTGAATTCAGAGATGATTAGTTGGCATTACTTTAAAAAGTAAGTAAATCCATTGCTTTTAAAGATGATTAGTTGACAGTACTTAAAAAGTGAGTAAAAATGTTGTCTTTAAAAAAGTGATTAGTTGACTTAAAAAAACAATTAGTTGAATTCAAAGACAATTAGTTGACATTACTTTAAAAAGTGGGTAAACAAATTGCTTTAAAATGGTTTAGTTGACTTTAAAAGCGATTAGTAGACATTATATAAAAAGGTGAGTAAACCTGTTGTTTTAAAATGATTAATTGACTTAAAAATTTATTAGTTGACATTGCTTAAAAAAGTGAGTAAACCCATTGCTTTAATAGTGTTTAGTTGACTTTAAAAGTAATTAGTTGACATTACTTTAAAAGGTGAGTAAACCCATTGCTTTAATAGTGATTAGTTGACTTTAAAAGTGATTAGTTGACAGTACTTCAACAAAGTGAGTAGACCCATTGTTTTAAAAGTGATTAGTTGACTTCAGAAAAGATTAGTTGATGTTGATGGAAAAAGTGGGTAAACAAGTTGCTTTAAAAGGAATTAGTTGACTTGAAAAGTAGTTGACTTTACTTTAAAAACTAAGGAAACCCATTGTCTTAAAATTATTAAACTAATTAAATATGTACATATTTATAAAAATGTATGTAAATCAACCTAACAGTTCCAAGTTATAACAGGTTCAGTTTTTTAAAAGTAAAGTCTTTAAGTAAACTTGTCTGTTTTAAGGCTACAGGTTTACTAACTTTTTTTGTAAATAAAGTCAACATGTTTTTTAAGGCAATGGGTTTATTCACTTTAAGTGAAGGAACCAATCGCATTTTACAGTGTATCTCTTGTTAACATAAATTGCATTGCTCTATTCAAGAGTTAATTGTATTTCTAAATGCTGCTCCTGATTATGATTTTGGCTTACCCAGCTGCCCTGCCAGAGAACATTTCCCAAGCTTAAGCCTTAACCCAGATGTTTATGAATTGTGATTTGGGTCTGCGCACTTTTCCATCTGCTCCTAATTCATATTCCTTTATGACTCATATGAATTGTACACCCGTACAACTGACATCCAAGATCTTTTATCCCATGCCAAAACATTAAACGATGAAAGTAACAGAATCTTTTATCCAGATCGTTTTGTTTTGAATTACAGCGTCTCCAAAGTGCTGCTAAGAATTCACTCTGTATTAAAGCCAATAGATGGTGTGCTCTGAATGTGTAGATGAATGCCATAATGGTTTTTTGAAGTGTGCAGGGTTTTTAAGGCAATGTATTGAGAGCCCCAAATGGACTTAGCAGATCATGTGACACAAGCAAACCATTAGCATTCTGTCTCCTAAGAAATCTGGAACTGTTTTAGTATAACTATTTTCACAGCACACAGACACACACACACACACACAGCTTTCTGTACTGAATAAAGAGAGACCAATTAAATATACATTTTCATTAAAAACAACATACTGCCTCTCTGCTCTAAATGGCTCTAAATGGTTCTTGAGTAAACTGTCGGCCGTACAGTGAGATTTCTTAAACAGGCCCTGCTTTAATGGCCTATTTGTCTGGTATTCATGCTAGCACGTTTTTGGCCGGACTACAGAGCAGAGATAGCTCGCTGCTGACGCCAAGCATGATTGTGAGTATGTGAACAGACTTTTCTAGAGCTAATTGGAAGGGGACTGAGGCTAATCAAGGCTTGGGTTCATAGCCAAATATGACTGGCCTTTTGCGCTTTTGACCTAGAGTTGCACAAGAAGAGAAGACATTTATGAAGTCAGTGGAAAATAAAAAAGCTAAAAGGCCTAACTAAAGAGGTGCAAGTGTGTTTTGAATATTTTTTTAAATGTTCTTTAGTGTTGTTGTTGTTGTTGTTGTTGTTGTTGTTGTTAAAATACATTTTATTGTATATTATTCTTGCAGTTGCTTTTTTCTTGGCACATTTTATTTTATTTTATTTTATTTTATTTTATTTTATTTTATTTTTTTTATTTATTTATTTATTTACTTATTTATTTATTTTTATTTTATTTTATTTTTTATTTTTGTTTTGTTTTTTTTTTTTGTTTTTTTACAATTTATTTCTTTATTTTATTTTATTTGTTTAGTTAACAGGGACATTGTACATTAATAAAACCTTTTTGTAAATGACCAGAATTACCCAAAGGCTGTTTTTCATCAGCGGTCCCTTGACAGAATGTTTAAAGTCACCCTTCAGAATATGTAATAAAAATACATGTTAAAACAAGTTTACAATTACAAATCACAATCCATAAAATAATATAATAAAAAAAACAAAGTGCCCAAAAGAAATACCCCATGTTAATAAACAGGATGTTAATGTTGACATAAATTTATGACATTATATAGTATATTACAGTATAGTCTGCTTTGCTTCACTGGAAGAGTATGGTTAAATATGTGGCTAATCCAGAATCATGCCTGAACTGGTATGATATTGTTATTTATTTATATCATGATGATTTATCTAAGGAAAAAAGTTTGATAGTAAGAAAGAAATACACATTTAGTGAGCTTATGGGGCCAGAACAGTTTGGGGGGAAAAGTATGTATTGGTACAGTTAATTTATAGTGCTATTTTATTTAAACTGAATTTCTAACAGCCCTAAGTTCTTATAAATTCACTGTAAACCACGGCTTCATGTGGCTCATTGCTTTAAAAATGATATAATTGCTATTTCATAGAATTTACAAATTGAAAAAAGACAATAATAAAAGCATTTAAAATCAATTACTTTAGCTCAGGACTGAAACTATAATGGTACTGTATTTTAAGCATCAGTTTAACCTAATATTCTCATAATTTTATAATTATTTTGCTGCACTGTAGCTTCTTGAGGGTGACATGGTGGTGCAGTGATTAGCACTGTCACCTCATAGCAAGAAGGTCGCTGGTTCGAGCCCCGGCTGGGTCAGTTGTCAAGTTGTCTGTGGGTCATGTTCTCCCAGTGTTGGCGTGGGTTTCCTCTTGGTGCTCCATTTTCTCCCACAGTCAAAATACATGCACTATAGGTGAACTGAATAAACGAAATTGTCGGTAGTGTGTGTGTGTTAGAGCTGCACGATATTAGAAAAAAATTATATTGCAATATAAATTTTCAGTGATACATATTGCAATATTGAGTATATTTTTACCAAATGAAATAAATGGCTCAATATGGTAAGAATTCATCATTTTAGATTAATTGAGATGATTTGTAAAGAGGGGCATCTGCATATACTGTACTAAACTAATCACGAGCGTTGATGAATGCAGTACAGAAAAGATACAAAAATAAATAAATTAATATACAGAGCAATATATAATAAAATGTAAAATGACCCAGTATAGTCTTCATCATATTTATCCATAAATAAAATTACAGTTTCTTAAGGTTACAAACATTATAATTTTGTATGCCTGAATGCTCATCATTGCAGATACTGCAATGTGACTATTGTCCCAGTTAAAAAAATTATCATTTAAAATGATTTCAGAATTTTTGCATTAAAAGATATATTGCTGGTTCTTATTCTGATCTATCAGAGTGGAATTTTGTATTATATATATTATATATATAAATTTAATATAATTAATCTACAATATTTTTAAATTTCTAGATCTTATGTAAAAAAATGTCATTGACAAAATCCACCTGTTTCTTTCACTTATTTACTTATTCGTCTATCTTTAAGCATCCAACACAGTGTCATCAAAAACTGCTGTTAAAATCTAACGGTGTAGTTTTAATAAACTTAGATGTTATGTGGCATGCCCACATAATTGCTATACTCATGTTTGTTTCAGTGCCCTGCAGTTATTCAATCTGCAATAATAACAGGTTTTGATGTGTGTACGCTTGGTCATATTTGAGAGGAGGAAAATAATTTTAAAACCTCTAAAGACTCTGGAATAACCACAAGGTTGTTTAGAGGTATCAAGCTGACACATGGTAAATGAAAATGAGATGATGCTTTGGGGGTCATGCTAATGTCACGTCTGAGATTAAACGTGTGATATATTCAGTCTGTTGTTCTGCGCCTGATGAGAGTTTAAGTGATCAAACAATCTAAATGTGTAAGTGGTAAATGATACCGAAGCAATTACATTTGTCTGCCATTCAAAGAAGAACTTTGGTTAGTTGATAAAATCTCAGAAAAAGACATTAGAAACCTCAGTGGGCTGCTGTGATGAGATGGAAATTAAAGGTTTGAATGATTTGCACCAGTAGCTTGAATTATGATATTGTAAATATGATATACACCGCTGTCAGTAAGATGTTATTTTTGAAATAGTAAAGACTTCTACCAAAAAAATAACCAAAAAATGTATTATTTATTTTGGGAATCGAATGTATGTTATATTTTTGAATCAAATAAACTTTGAAGTCATTTCAATGTAAATCACACTAAAGTGAAAACATTAAATATTGCATCATATTATAAATATTACATCATACTATATACAACGGTCAATGCGATGGCACACTGGGTAACGCCCTCGCCTCACAGCAAGAAGGTTGCTGGTTCGAGCCTCGGCTGGGTCAGTTGGCAATTCTGTGTGGAGTTTGCATGTTTCCCTGTGTTTGCATGGGTTTCCTTTGGATGCTCTGGTTTCCCCCACAAGTCCAAAGACATGCAGTACAGGTGAATGGGGTAAGCAAAATTGTCTGTAGTGTATGTGTGTGAATGAGAATGTATGGGTGTTTCCCAGTAATATGTTGCAGCTGGAAGGGCATCCGCTGCGTAAAAACATTTGCTGGATAAGTTGGCTGTTCATTCTGCTGTGGGGAGCCCAGATTAATAAAGGGACTTCGCTGAAAATTAATGAATAAATCATGGGGGCGTGAAGTAAAGACCGGGGGCGGAACGCAAAGTTAAGAGCCCATGCAGGGAACAGAGTTAGGGGCACTTTCATTCATTTAGAGGGGCATTTTTTCTCAGAGAGAAAAAAGGGCAGGTGCTC
>CAIGQZ010032551.1:4293004-4327556 GCA_903798205.1 Danio tinwini | reverse complement strand
TATATATATGCAAATGTAAAAATATTTATATATAGTCATTAGGGATGCACTGAAATTAAAATTGTGGATGTACTGAAAACGAAACAGAAAATGCTTTTTTATAATTAATTATCCTTTTTTTAATAATGTAAAGTCAACACTGCTGTACATAACCTCTATTTTTTTGCTCATATTTTGGGTGTTTTTCTCTTTAGGCCAAAAACAGCAAATGCCATTTTGAACAATGGTTTCCAAAAAAAAAAGTGGCCAAAAAATTGGTGTATTGACAATTGTTATAGCTAAAAACGACACCAGTTGAATGGAGCATACACTTACTTACGTATTGCTCATTCACAAGATGGCACCAAACAGTCAAAAACAGTGATGTGATAAGCAAGCAGATAGATAAGAATGAGAATGAAAGAATGTGAATGTATTCACTGATGGTCAGGGTGAATCGAAATTCCCAGGTGAGCCTTTGTTATTCAGCGGTTTTCATCAGCGGTTGTTATCTTGGAATGACATACTTTGAGATGTTGCGACTGACCAATCAGAATTTAGTATTCAAGACAGCTGTTTAATTATGACAAATAATGCAATAACATTTTTACAAACTGAAAATGCAGTTACAGTATTTATTATTTGTGATTACAATTAAAATTGACACAGTATACATTATCATTCAAAGTTTTGAAGCAAATACTTCATGCTTCCAATATAAAAATTATATCAAGTACAAACAAATGCAGTTTTTACAAATGTGTCAATAAGTAATCTCTTTACTCAAACATTTATTTAACTCAAGTCATATTTTTATATAATCTCCAGTAAATAACTTTATTTTGATTAAAGTCATGTTTCTGTAATATCTGTTTCTGAAATCCCTCAGACCACCCATGTCCCTCCTGGCACTTCAAGCATCTTTATTAAGCTGTGTAATGTTTTTTTTTCTTTCATAAACTACAGTACATAATGTACAGATAAACACCTTGAGATCTGAAAGTCACTCTGTTTCGCTCACTAGTCGCAGCATGATGTTAGTAAAGGCCCACGAGACGTTAACTGCTCTCAGACACTGTTTCTGCTCCTAAATGTTTACACAAGTGCCATTTTTAAGACCTACCTAGCCTCAGCTGGCCCTGCTTGTTTAAAGTAATATATCAGACCCACCACCTCTTAAGGGCACTCGCTGTAGTCTGGGAGAGTTCACTATGGTTCACCGACTATAATGTGTATGTATTCGGACTGTAAATATTTCCTTAGCTGTACAAGTGTTATGTGTCTCTTTTTCAAGCACTCACCAATGCAAAACAGGATATATTTGCAGATATATACAGTGATTGTTCAAAATGAGGAGTACCATCTTGAGGATACCATAGACACAGTAGAACAGTTAAGTTAGGGTGACACCCTAACATTTAGCAGGGCATTTACATTACACTGAACTGGACTAAACTCAACTGTGAAAACTGAACTGAAGCAGTTTCAGTTTACTAGAACTCCATCTATGTTAAGCTGCTTTGACACAATCTACATTGTAAAAGAGTTAGAGAAAATGAAGATGAATTGAATTGATAAAGTATATCCAGTGTTGTTATTGCAGAATAAAGCCCAACCATCAAAAATGCAAATCTAACAGAAACAAAAAAACTGAAAATGCATGTAAAATATTTATTAATTGTGGTTATTATTAAATTTGACACAGTATACATTATTATGCAAAGTCAGTAAGCCAAAGTCAGACAGTTTAGAGTAAGATCTTTTTAAAATATATATTTCTAAAAAAAAAAAAAGAACTAATTCATTTATTCATTCATTGTCCTTCGGCTTAGTCCCTTTATTCATCAGGGGTCCCCACAGCAGATTGAACCGCCAACTTATCCGACATATGTTTTACACAGCGGATGCCCTTCGAGCTGCAACCCAGTACTGGAAAACACCCATACACTCTCGCATTCACACACATACACTACAGCCAATTTAGTTTATTCAATTCATCTATTGTGCATGCCTTTGGACTGTGCAGGAAACCGAGGCACATGAAGAAAATCCACGTGAACGTGGGAAGAAAGTAAACTCCACAAAGAAATGACAACTGGCCCAGCCGGAGCTCGAATCAGCAACCTTCTTGCTGTGAGGCATCACTTCTAGCCACTGAGCCATCGTGTCGCCCAAAATTAACTAATACTTTTAGTTAATAAATTTGTATTGCACCTGTAACAACAATTATTGTTCTAAAACAGCTTTACAAAATGTGTGTTTTACATAGAAATCAGAAGATTATTATATGAGTAAGGTGGACAGTACAGCTGTCAAGCATATAGATCATCTATAGTTATATTTTCAAAAAGTATTAACTATTGTATTGATTGATTGATTGATTGGTTGATTGATTGATTGATATTGATTGATATTGATTGTAGTCACTGTAGATTAACAAGGATGCAAAACTGTACAATCACGTAGTAGAAAAGATAATTATAACAATACAAAAAAATATGTTTTTAAGTAAATGTTTTTCTTTTCAGTTTTGTATAGATTATTTTAATGAACGCAAAAAGCAATATAAGCATGATTTCTGATGGATCATGTCACACTGAAGACTGGAGAAATTACTCATGCAAATGTGATATCACAGAAATGAATGATGCTCTTCTCACGTAAATCCACCAGAGGCCACTGTTGACTGATTGATTTACTGACTGACCAACCGACCAGTTCCCCCACCCTCCCCCTTCCATAAACTAAACCAATAGTGTTTTCAAAAGCAGCAATCGACCCGCCCACCTACTTCCCTAAATCCAACCGCAGTGTTTTGAAAAGCAATCCAGAAAAAGAAAAGCCCTCGGCTGATTTTTAGCACTTTTTCAAATTTTACCACATTCTCACCCTGCTATTTACTTGTTTATTTTATTTTTTAGCTTTTGTTTTTGTTTTACCTGCTTTCTGGAACCGTTCTTCACCAGACTCGAACCTCGTTGTCTCTGTCAGATCTGCTCTTCGTCTCAAGTCCGCCAACGTACGTCAAGCTACCGGGCAAACTGATAACAGCAGAAAAGCTACCAAGTGAGAAAAGGAACTGCATCATACTGCTTTGTAGCATTCATTTTAAAGACAAAATGCAGCTATATGTTCCTCTGGCTACATCATTTGCAATTTTCCAGAAATGTATATGGGGCTACGTTTTCAGAATAAGCCTACGTTGATTAAATCAGCTATAAACATACTAGCAATGCAAAACCATATCATAATTATTATACCATAAACTTCATTCATTCATTCATTTTCTTTTCGGCTTAGTCGCTTTATTAATCTGGGGTCTCCACAGCAAAATGAACCGCCAACTTATCCAGCATGTGTTTTACGCAGTGGATGCCCTTCCAGCCGCAACCCATCTCTGGGAAACATTCACACACTATACCATAAACTTATAAAAAATAAATAAAATCATTATTATTCTTAACTTTCAGGCTAGTTTCAGGCCTTTCTTTAAACCAGAATCTAGTTTAACTGCAAGCTATACTATTTCTTTAACATGTTTGGGTGTAGAAATGAATTGTACTGTGAATAATAATTTGTAAACTACAAGTGAATTAGGGAATTTTAAAGTAGAAAAGTTAGTTGGTTTTAATACCTAATGCAATAATAATGTTAACACATTAAACTTTTTGTAAAAACAAACAAGAAACAATAATAAAAACTAAATAATGTAATGATCAGAAGTTAAACAATATATTGGAAACTTGGTCACTATGTCATGGAGTCTCTGCTAAATCATTTCTTTTTTGTTTTCTCTTTTGTGAGTTGGCCAAAGCCAAAGTGTCCTGGCTCACGCTTATGGTATTGGGGTCATTTTTATGTATGTATTGAATGTCTAACAAGCAGAGGTTTCGTTTGTTGCCATTGGGTATGAAAACAATCACACACTTCACCTTCACTAATCTAAATCTTTTGTCTTATGCCACAGTTATCATCTTACAACTCCAGAATCCATCTCTAATCCCCCAGCAGACGCTTTGCTGCATGATTGAAATCTGGGCTGGACTCTCACCGGATCTGAAAATAATAACATCTCCCCACAGGAACCTCAAGGTAATGATGACGATAACATGATACATGTGTGAATTCCCTCCCGCTCCCACCCCATTCATTCCTGCACAGAGATCATGAGCCTTATGTTTGCCGGACACCAAATGCCAGCCTGATGCAGCCACATGTGCTGAATAATCGTCCACACTGTAACTCCTTCTTACAGTGCAAAGTGATTATGAAACACAAACCGCTTATCGAGATTACAAGGACATAGTCGGCCGCTTGTGACGGTAATGTGATCTTGTTGGCAGAAGAGAAAGACGATGTGGAATAATCAGCTCCAGTATGCTGGCACCCTCAGCTCTGTGTTATTCTAGATGCCCTCAGAGTCCTGATGCTTGACAGACGAGAGGAAATGGAGGAATGAGAAGGACCTTATGGAAGACCTTATGGGGTGAAAACTTAGCAGAAAACAATGTAGAATTGCCATCGCTAATCAGTGTTAGAGAAATAGTCCCCCCCAAAAAAAAAAAATTTGAAAATGTACTCACTCTTTACTCACCCTCAAGTGGCTCTAAACGTTTATGAGTTTCTTTATTCTGTTGAACATAAAGATAATAAGATATTTTGTAGAAAGCTGAAAACTGTTCACTTTTATTGTAGGGAAAACAAATACTATGGAAGTCAGTGGTTACATGTTTCCAGCATTTAAAAAAATACAACAGTGTACAACAGAAGAAATAAACAAAAAAAGGGAAACTAAGTCAATGTGAATCCTTATTCGCAATCCATTTCACTTCAGAATTGGGATGTATGTACACATTGACATTATTTTTTTTCCACTATGGAAGCTATAATTTTAACCATTTATCATTATTGGTTGATCAATGCTCAAAAAGTGTTAGTTTGGGATCTTGTTGATCAGTGACAGGATAATATTTTTCCAATGGCAAATAGGTTTTACTATGCAAATTCCATGTCAGGCTTATGCCGAGTTCAGACCGCACAATTTTCAAGGTAGTCACGTCACAGATGTTTTCACACTGCATGACTATTTGGGGTAGTGTTCTGTTGGTGTTGTGTTTACACTGTAGGATGAATCGGCAACAGTGGTTTCACACTGCATGACTTTAAAATAAGAAGAATCGCCGACAGTGTTGTCTAGGTTCACAAGAACATCTCACAACCAAACACACGCGAGAAGTGGAAAACAGGGTCAGGTCACATAGTATATCTTTTGTTATTACTACTTAATGACAAAGAAGCCTTTAGTGGGCTAGAAAATACACTTAGTTTTGCTCCCCTGGCCTTTTGAAGGGAATTACAATTTCTCCTTCAATTTTTCTGTTTCGACCCGGTTGTGATATTGCTCAGATGACACGTCAAACAGACACGGGTGCTCCTGCCAAATTTCCTCTAGTTATTTCCTTCATTTCTTGGGTCCAAAGACTACAAATAACCGCCAACGTCCCGCTGGCCTGCGTATATCCACAGCAGTGAATGCTGCTCTCTGACTGGCTGTAGGTAATCGCCGATGTTATTTTCAATCAGAACATATTTCACAAGACATGATTTTGAATCGCCGACAGCTCCAGATATTTAGCATGGCAAATATCTCATAGGTGTCAGCAACTGATAAGCAATTTACTTATATCACCTCCTTGACAGCTCACACTGTGTGCTTGTTACTCACAGGATTGTTACTCAACAGCTATTTGCCTGTGATTACAAAATCAGGACTAAAATCATGCAGTCTGAACTCAGCATTAGGTTCAGTAAACTTATTTAAAACCTTTTTAGTTCGAGTATCCACATATAACACATGGAAGTTTCATCAACAGAACAGAGCGCAAAAATTCTGAACCACATATGCTCAATTGTCCTCAATACTCACAAATACTGAAACTATGTCATTTAACAATAGCTTTTTGTTGACATTTAGAAAAAACTGACAAGTTTGGAATTATGAACCAGGACCAGGATGGACCAGGAATATGAACCAAAAATTGACAGTTGATTGTCTGTTGTTACATCTAGCTGTTACATTCTAACTGTTTAACGTTGCAAAACTTCTGGCAATTCTACATCCTGCTCCTGAATTAACAATGACTGAGTAAAATGGCTATTTTGTGACAACTTTTCTCAAAAGTAGTCATTATTTCCCTAAATTCTTGTGTTTTGCTGTAAAAATAATAAATACTGTATATATATATAGAACCATTAGACTCGAAAAATCCTGGAAGGTCTGATAAGGACATAGTGTATGTGTTTACATTGTACAGTATAGTGTGTCATTTGGTACAGAACAATATATTCTTTGATACTGGCTTATTTATTTTTTATTTTTTTATTTAAGCAGATTATATATTTTTTTTGTATGTGAGCTCGTGTTTTCTAGTAAAGACTACAGGATTTTATAACAACCATATTTAAAAGAGGCAACTGTTTTGGTCTTGCTTCAGTATTTTACAGTTGATAATAAGTGTCCTAAAACAAGTCTCCCTTCATTCTTTATTGGAACTCCATACAGCTTTTTAAATATGCCAGGCCTAATATGCTTTACAAAATATTTCCATTCCAATTTGGGACGTTAAAAACAGCAAAGGCCATAGGAGGTCAAGATGGAGTCAAGCTAAATTAATTGCTTCAGTATAAGAATTCCATGAAGATAAATGATTAAGCGCCATGAGTTGTCACTGTGTCAGGGAAAAAATGATCTTACCACAGTGGAATGTCGTCTTCGTGCCTTTGCCAAAAATAGAATGGAAATACTTGGTTGGAAAGCTACACGCACAAGAACAGCTAATAATTTGCTTAAAGAAGCCACATCTGGTTCACTCCTTACAGCTAAGGTTAAGAGTCTGACAAAACTTAGAGCTTTAGGACCTTTGCCAGGCAGTGGCCTGAAGTTAAACAAAAATCCTAACTACAGGAAATTAGCCTGTTATCATAACAAAAGCATTTACATTGGCCAACCGCCAGCATCACACGTTAAAATCACTTGTTTACTATTTTTAATAAAGCCAGAAGTTTACATATAAATAGTGAAGACTCTTGCAAAGCAGCTGTGAATTTCAATGGTTTATTTTGAAAAATCTCACAGCCAAAAACTGTTGCACATTCACAGAAAAAAAAAGAGTTTACGGTGATACGTATCAGCTGCTGTGATGACTGCTATGAACTGACTGAAGTTCCCAGATTCAGCGTGTTAAATTGGTATCGGCTGTCAGTGAATGACTCTAATTGGCTGTTCAGCTACAAAAACAGAAGATTTTCAAATAAGCAAAGAGGAAACACAAAGACGCCGGCTATCATTTTGTCGCATTTATAAAATTTCTCAAATTATATGTATGATCAGATTATCCAGCTCGATCTCACAAGAAAACGTAACTATTTTAAATATGGTCAGAAAAAAAAGTGACAAATTTGAATAGATTCATGTGATTTCATTTGTATGAAAATGCAAAAAATGTAAATCCTTTTGGCACAGTACATTTTTAACTGGCCTTTGTGGATGTAACCATGTATTGTGGTACTTGACAAAGGTTTGCCAAAGTAGTCCTGAGCCCATGTGGTGATATCGCTTATAGATGAATGAGGATTCTTGGTCCACTTCATTCTTTGTCTAAGGGATCTGAGCTCACAATTAATGTCCTTTACGCACTGAAATTCCTCCAGATTGCTTGAATCTTTTAGTTATGTTTGCACTGTTGTGTTGTTTTTAAACAATTTAATAATTTTCTCACATATTCGTTGACAAGATGGGATTCAGTAGCCCATCTTTGCTCCTAAAGGACTAGACCTTTCTTAGATGCTGCTTTTGTACCAAATCATATTCATAATCACCTGTTGACATCACCTGTTTCAAATCACATCATTATTTGTGATTGTGATTGTTACTCACAGGTTTGTTACTCAGCACCGATTTGCCTGTGATTACAAAATCAGGGCTAAAATCATGCAGTCTGAACTCGGTATTAGGTTCAGTAAACTTATTTAAAACCTCTTCAGTTCAAGTATCCACATACAACACATGGGAGTTTCATCAACAGAACAGTGCACAGCGCACATGCTCAATTGTCCTCAATATTCACAAACACTGAAACTTTGTCATTTAACAATAGCTTTTTGTTGACATTTAGAAAAAACTGACAAGTTTGGAATTATGAACCAGGACCAGGATGGACCAGGAATATGAACCAAAAATTGACTGTTGATTGTCTGTTGTTACATCTAGCTGTTACATTCTAACTGTTTAATGCTGCAAAACTTCTGGCAATTCTACACCAAAAAAAAAAAAAAAAATGCAAAAAATGTAAATCCTTTTGGCACAGTACATTTTTAACTGGCCTTTGTGGATGTAACTACATATTGTGGTACTTGACAAAGGTTTGCCAAAGTAGTCCTGAGCCTATGTGGTGATATCGCTTATAGATTAATGAGGATTCTTGGATTCTTAACCAATTTACCTGATTATTAGGCCTAAATTGCTCCTGTCCCAACTTTTTTAAAATGTGTTGCAAGAACCAAAATTGGAATACGTGTTTATTTAAAAAAAATTATAATTAAAACAATAATAAAATCACAAGGAAGACAAAAAATGTTTGGTATATTATCTGCAATGAAATTCAAGTTAAAGTACATTTAAAAATGACTTCTTGTTTTATTTGCATTTTTCATACTGTCCCAACTTTTTTCTGACTTGGGGTTGTATGATTTTTAAAGGGAGGAGTGTCCTTAACCCCCACCATTAACCCTGCTCTTCATTTGAGCATTTGCAAATTCTAAAATGTACAAGTGAGATGAGATGTACAAATGAACACAAATTAGCTATTAAATCCAAAAGTTACAAGTTAGATTATTAAACATATTTGCACTTGTGAATTCCTCTGTGGTGAGCTAGAAGTACTAAGAAAATGGTACGTAAACACTGCTGTTTAGGTTTTGTGTGCAGCACTTGTTCTGGTTACTCTGTGTGGAAAGAAAAGGCAGACTACTGCTACCTGCAGGTACAGAATTATATTCTTTTATGGAGGCACAGAATGTACATTATCGTTTCAGTCCAATAGTATCTGGATGCAGCCTTGATGATGCAAGCTGAGACTGCATATCTCAGAGATGCAATGTCAGACACAATGCACTTGAACTTTTTTTTCTTTCTTTTTTTAATAGAGGAGCTCTGCAATTAACAACACACTATATAACCTTCACCTACTGTACATTTACTTTAAAATACATCAAAACCAGCATTAAAGGCACAGGCAACAAAAACAGCTACATGGTGTTAAAAGCAGAAAATCCAATATTCTGAAAGGTATAATAAATAATCTGATGGGTGTTTTGAGCTGAAACTTTGCAGACTTATTCTGGAGACACAAAAGACTGATCTTAAATCTTGAAAAGGGGGTAAAATAGGTGCCCTTTAAAATCTGAACTGAATTTTGTGTTTTAACCTACAATGAGGAACAGATTCATACTGTGTCTCAACTAAGTGATCATTAAGTCCTAGCTTAGTCACCAGTGCTTGCATGCTGACTTGTGGAGTGAAGTGCGAAATAAATGCTGGGACCCAAGGACTGTGCGGCACCCTTGTTAAGACAGAACCCTGCTGAGAAAAGTGTTACGTAAAGGGGGGAACGCAGCTGGGAACACTTAGAGCAAAGTACGGAAATTAAACTTCAGAAAACAAAGTAAAGGTTTTTCTTGTGTTTCCAATTCCACTGGTAAGAAAAAAGGAGGAGCTATTTCTGCTTCAGGGATGTTAGCCGAAGCGCCTGCCAGAACGGCATGTTTTTGTTAGTTCCTCAAGACATTTTTTTGTCAAATAAAACAGCTTGTAAAAGGTCAAGAAGGGAGTGGTCAAAATGTACGGGAATGTGACATCATGCTCAATTATCTGCCGAGAAAATTGGTTTGCTTCCCAAAATCAGGCACCAATCAAATTGCTCTCATTGAGCCTTATCTGAATAGCAAGCTGCTTTGATCCCAAGTACACTTAATGGCAGAGAGACTTGCAGCTCTCTATCATAATGGCCTGTTGATTATGAATGGAGATCCAAACAATTATGCTTTTCCCTTTGGTCTGTTTAACTTAATGCCAGTTTTCCTGAACTATTACTGTGGTATTATTAACCCCAACCCTTTATATACATCACCAAGACAATGTTGAGTCCGGTCTTCCGCTTACTTATGAGAAATATTAACAGATGGATACAAACCTAATGAAAACAGTAATTAGAGAAAACATCCTGAAGCATATTTTCTTTCCAATCTACCACACACATTGTACCTAAATTACTATAAAGAGAGCCCGAGGAGATGCGTGTCCTTTAGTCTTGTTTTTGGTGGTCTACAACTTAAATTAAAGAGGCTACATCTGCATACTGTACGACCATCTGTCGAATTACTAAAACTGTTTGCTTCTGGCTGCGCAAACCTCTGTTACCGCACTTCGATTTAAAACAATCCGTGCACTATTTATGAAAAATAGCCCTTTCTGGGCAGCAACTCAAACTTTCAGGCAAGGTTGTGTGTGAATGTCTTATTTGTTTCCCTCCCAGAATGCCTCCATTATTCCAAAAATGTCAGGAGGCAAACAAACCGCCAGGAGATTTTCGGCACCCAACAGTATCTTAGCATCAGAGGAAATGTAAGGCAGGGGACCAAGCTTAAACTACAATCTACAGTCTCTCTTCGCTCTCATTTTCTCTACTTTTTTCCTGCTTCAGATGAATTCCAGATGTGAGTGTGCGTTTAAGTGAAATTGAGTTGGCGGTGGGGGCTGAACTTATTTCCTGCGTGTTGTTCACCTATTGCACTGCAAGCAAACGCTGGAGAGTTTGAGGTTCTTTTTAGGGCCGAAGGGATAACTGGTGTATTAATATTAGGGCTGCATAATCTATCATTTCAGCATCGTTATCGCAATGTGTGCATTCGCAATAGTCACATGATGAATAGTCACTTGTCGGATGATCATTATAACCACACTTTTTGATATTTGATGTACCAAATATATTTCCTAAAGATTTAGAACAAAAAAAATGTGAAAAAGTAGTTAATTTTAAAATACAAATTCATTACATCATATATCATTAAGAAAAAAAGAAATCTGTTAAAGTTTTGAATTAAAAACTAGCCTATTGTCGTTTATTAGGCAAATAACAAACTGGCCAGCACATTCAACTTTTCCTTAGTTTATGAATAAATAAATAATTAAACCATAATAATAATAATGCAGAGCTTTACAACTTTTATAGCCTCTATTTAAAAAAAAAAGTACATTTGAAAATTTATGGATAACTACAATTGCCTGAATAGTATTCATTTTATATGGTCCGCTTTTGGTGCTTTACACCTTTTTATTGCTAATTTTTTGTTTCAAGATTTTGAATAAAAATTACTTGTAAAATTGTTTCTCTTTTTAAAAACAATACAGTAGCAAAAGAAGACTTCACTGAGGTCAGATTGTTTTCTTGCACAGCTGGATGTTGGACTCAATAATAAAAAACTAAAAGAAATAGTTGTTTGCATTGAACAAAACGTCTGGTTACGTCCGTAACCCTCGTTCCCCGAATAAGGGAACGGAGACGTGTGTCTTAAACAGACTTTGGGAGTACTTCAGGCGACCAATCGCTTCTGATAATAAGAAAACGGGCCAATGAAATGCCAATTGAATTGGCGGAGCTGAGCTCCACAGCTGTGGCTGATGAGCTCATCAGGGCTATATAAGCCAGCTGCTGGAGTCAGATCCTCAGAATTGCCTGCTGAAGAGCCGATCACTCAGCTCCCAGCTGGAGACTTAGGTGCTGTGGCAGTGGAGACACACGTCTCCGTTCCCTTATTCGGGGAACGAGGGTTACGGACGTAACCAGACGTTCCCCTTCATAGGGAACTTCAACGTGTGTCTGTAAACAGACTTTTGGGAGATGTTCTGGAAAGCGCCACAGCAGCTAAGCCCGTCACGCTCCTGATGTGCAGTTTGCCAAGCAATGCGTGGGCGCACTGACAACACCAAAAGCGCAACCTTCCAACGTCCCCTAGGCCCAAAATTACCATTACATGGGAATAATACAATTTAGATCGGGGGTCGTAATTGTGCTTTTACCTAGCTAATATAGACTAGGGATTTTAGAGATACGACAGTACGTTGGGAAAGCGTGCCAGTCCCCAAAGGGGGAGGACGCTGCGGAGACCACCTGCTACCCGGAAGGGGAGACTTGATGGTAAGAAGCATATGGACTAGCCCTATTGAGGGGGAGTGCTACATATGATAAGCTGGTTAGCGGTTAGGGAAGACATGGGTCCGCCTGAATAGGGGGAACACATCATGGTGGATAATGCATATGGCATCACCTAGACAGGGGAATGCACATAGCTGGCACCGAACCTCAGTATGCGGGTAGACCAGATGGGCGTACCAGACTACACACTGAGCCAAGCACTCGACTCCTCCGCTGAGTCAGGTGCTGGGGGCCTCGGAGGAATTCTCTAGGGTTCGCCTGAAAAGGGAAACTTACTAGTAGAATAGAAAATGCGCACGCATCTCCGGGTTAGGGAGCCTGGCGCAGCAAGCGTTTATTGACACCGAGCTTAATTTCCTCTCGATTGACTGGGGTAACCAGTAACCAGGAGGAAAGTGACTCCACTCGAGAAATAATCTCGATAATGTGTTAGGTGTCGCCCAGCCAGCAGCTCGACATGATCTGTTAAGAGGCGCTGTGTACTCATGCCGAAAAGGAGGCACCGCTTATTATATTATTATTATTAAGTGTGCTCTCTCTCCCGGGGAACACAGCTCGCCCTGGCACATGAAGCGAGGGTGATGGCATAAATTAAAAAATGGACCAACCTCTATTTTAATACAGCACTTCCCTTCTGCTGATCATAACAGAAAAGAGCTGCGTATGCTTACATGTCACGTTAAGCGCAGTGCGCGGACATAGCAATGAAAAGGCTGAGTCTGCCTCCTCCGCAGGCAGCGCTTGCAGGCTCACCACCTAATAAAAAAAGGGGGGTGGTAGAAGCCTTGGCACAAGGTGAACCGAGGTCTCAGGTATTTAAACGTGAGAGTAGGTCGGCCCAATTACTGGCACAATTCGCTGACCGAAAATGCCACCGGAATCTTAACCCTCCTGATACCAGCGCGATCAGCAGAGCTGCCTAAAGGGACAGAACGTATATATACTGATTGAGTGGCTCAACGGACCTAATCATAACTGCTAGGGCTAGACAGATCCCAAGAGGGTGAGAGAGGGGGCGGGGATGGATTATCATCACGCGCCACGCGCCTCTGAGAAACCGGCTGAAGAGGTTATGCTTTCCCAGCGCGCTACCATCCGCATTAAAAACGCGGATGATCACACGCCAAACCTTCAGTGCGGAGGGAGACAGCCAGCGCTCCAGCTATCCTGAAGGAAGAAAACACAACACTAATCTGGCATGTCCGGGGGTTTTCTCAGAGAGAATTCCCACACAACGAATAGACTCCACTGCAGAACATAGGCATACCTAATAAGGCGCTCTAGCCTGTAGTGACGGTGTTAACTATCACACTGATAAGTCACCTAAGTCCACCGCGCTCTGTCTGGAAACCATCCAAAGAGGCTTCAGAGCCCTGCACGGGTGCCAGGGGGTGCCCGTCCCAGAAAAAGGAAGTGCTTTTTCCGGGGAATTCATCAGGGAGGGCCATCACGAGGAGTGTGAGTTCTGAAAACTCGGGTCCGGTTGGGCCAGAGAGGCGCAACGAGCAAGACCCGCTCCTCGTCTCCCCAACTTTGCACAGTGTAAGTAGTGTCTGTGCGAGCAGGCTCACTGGGGAAAGAACGCATATTGCGTAACCCGGGGCCAGCTGAGAGCCAGCGCCTTTGTGCAGAGCAGAAAAGGCAGCCAGCGAAGGGCCGCTCGGGAGAAACAGCAGGATGACCTGGGCTTCTCTGAAGCGTGCCCATAACAGCTGGAACGTGCCGGGGTGGAGTCTCCGTTCTCCTGAAACATAGCAGTCCTGAGAGCTTGTAGCTGGCATGGAGAGCTTGTACAGGATATGAACGGCGCGCAGCTATTTAGCCGCAAGATTCCGGAGGAGCGGATGGCGAGCAAACTGAGACATGCTGAGGTGGCGAACACCGCCCGAACGGTTGATGTATGCCATCGCAGCCGTGCTGGCCGTCCTAACCAACACGCGTTTCCCCTCCCGCTTCGGTAGTGACCGGCGGAGAGTGAAAAACAATGCCAACAGCTCCAGGCAGTTGAAATGCCAATGCAACCTGGGTCCGGTTTACGAACCTGCAGCTGCATGCTCGATACACACAGCCCGCCAGCCCATACTGGAAACATCTGTCAAGATGACAGCATCACTGGATACTTGTTCTAAGGGCACTCAGGCCCGTAGAAGGCAAGATCCATCCAGGGGCTGAAGGTGCGGAGACACAGCGTGGTGACGTAAACCCGGTGCCTCTCCGCGTGCCATGCCCATCTGGGGACCCGATCGCGAAGCCAGCGCTGAATTAGTCTCATATGAACAATTGAGCAGCATGATAGCGGCTACAAATGTCATATGCCCCAGGAGCCTCTGAATAATTTCAGTGAGACCAATATAACTGCCGAATTAATCAGACAGGACAGCGCTAGCCCAGCGCGCTAAGAGCGCACCGTGATGCAGACCGAGTCCAGCTCCAACCCGAGATGAGAGAAGCTCTGCCCGGGGGAGAGCCCGCTCATACTCGGTTGACCCAAAACCCAAACAGGCTGAGGTGCCGGAGCACCAGGTCCCTGTGCATAATCGATCAGTTCAGAGATCTAAAAATAGTCAATGAATAATAAAAAAAAATGCAGATGCGCGTGCGCTAAAGACGCACAGGGCATCCTCCACGCATGGAAACAGGGACAGCCCGAATGGGAGGACTGTTGCCACCCTGTTCGGCCCCCCGTCGAACACCGGAAAAAAATCACAGTATAAGGAGGGAGAGAGCGAGACATGGAGCGAGCGTCCTTCAGGTCTATAGCTGAATCCCACGGACGGACGCACTGGGGGATGCGTTTCTGCATGAGCATCTTGACAGACATCCTGAACAGATGACAGATCAAAACACGCAGATAGGATTGGTATAACCCACCGCTTTCTGGATACGATGAAGGGGGGCGTAACCCGCTCTTCATCTCGGCTGGAGGACTGGCTTGATTATATCCTTCGCCAGGAGGATAATAATCTTCTCACGCGAGACAGGGAGTGGCATAGCGATGATCGCTTAAATACACACTCGTGCACTCGGGAGGCCAACAGCGAATTGAAACGCATAGCCGAGTCTGACCGTCCCCCTGAGCTACTGCGCGGGCTGAGCAGCGCTAACCAGACTGACAGAGCCCGCTAACTAGCAGCATACCCGGAACGATCGATGACGTACCCGCGGAGGGGCAGCTTCGGGATGGGGAGTGCTCATCCCGGGAAGCAGAGCGTCCCGAGGAAGAGGTGAAAATACACTGTAAGCCCGTACAGGTTGATTGAACTTAAAAAATTTATGGAAACTCGTTGCCCTAAAAAAGCTAATTCCGTCTTGTTGAAAAAACAATACTTTTTAAGTTTATTGTACTTATGATCTCAAATGCATTTAATTAAACATTCAGTTGACTAAAATAAAGGTTTTTAGTACAGCACTATTGACATCTTAGGTACAATAAACCTAAAAGGTTTTGTTTTTTTAACAAGACAGAATTAGCTTTTTTAGGGCAACGAGTTTCCATAATTTTTTTAAGTTCAATCAACCTGTATAGGCTTAAAACATAAAATGTTGACCTGAATGTTGTGAAAGGAAATAATTTAAACTTAGCTATTCACTATAAATGATTTAATGAAAATACATTACCAACATGGACAAAGATTAAAGATTTACTTTACAATTTATTTGAAATCACTTAGAAATATCACTTTTAAAAACAAGTGAGAAAAACAAGAAAATGCCTTGTATAACAATTAACCATTATTTATTACTATAAATTGTATTAAAACTAGTATTTAAAACTTTTCAACTGTTTTTACAAACATATCTAAATATTAAACAACCACAGTATGTCAAGGGTTGTCATGATACTGTAATTCATTATTTGAGCACTGTTGAGCTTGTTCTTAAGCAGTGCTGATTTGCCACTGTGTTCATGTGCTCAACAGAAATGACTGTAATTGGCTGTGAAGGTCATCGGATCACTGAACTCACCCCTATTTACTAAGTGTAAACACAGATAAAGGGACACTGGAGCGTTTTAAAGCCATGATTCATCAGCAGATTGCTTGTATGTCAGCTTATAGACAAACCAGCTGATCATCAACTTGACTTTAAAACGCTCCAGTGTCCCTGTATCTGGGTTTACACTCAATAAAAACTGGTGAGTTTGGTGAACTGATGACCTTCACAGCTAATCACAGTCATTTCTGTTGAGCACGTGAACACAATGACAAATCAGGGCTGTTTAAAAACGCGCTCAACAGTGCTTAAACGTAAGCGGGAATGGACATTTTTTTAATTTCAGTACAGATTGGTATCGAATTCCAGTATTGTGACAATCCTACATTACACTGTATCATTATAGAACATTAACACTTGCCAAACACCAAGGCAAAGTTTTACATTTTTCTATCACAGTTACAGTAGAACAGCAAGCCTGAAGGAACATGAATTTTTTGTACCTGTTTACATGGCAAGTTGATTTTTGACAGCCAGAATCTTACCCTTCAGCTCCTTTTTACCCAAACCCAGCAGAACTTGTTGAATGAAAAGAAGGGTATTGCCCATGCACTTTGGGTAGTCTAGGTGCAGTGCATAGGTTAAACCAAAAAGAAGACACATGGCCTGGGGTATGTTGTCAATATTGTCCATTACAACATTCCCCTCCAAGATGATTCCCACTGAGGATGGGTGGAGGCGGAAGGACAGGGGTTGCAGAGCATCTTCATTTTCCCGGTTAAGAATTCCAACGGGCACATGTTGGTATGAGTCTCCATCATCAGAAGCCTGACAATATACAGATAACAAAAATAAGTCTTAGAGGTGTAGATTTAATTTTAATATATATTAATTGTATAGAATGTTTTTTTAGTTGTATGCAAGCATAATTTTTGTGAATTGTATACCCAAGCATATCCATTATTCAATAATATATAAAACATAAACATACTACAAAACATAAAATTATTTTTTTGTATACGAGTGATTGCATATGGCATGAAATGATTATAATTAAATTACTAAAAATTTGATGTTATTCTACTTAGCATTTTAGAGTTTCAAAGGTGTCAACATGAATTCTAATTTCTCGTTGATCATTATTCTATTTATTAATGAACTACAATAAGACATTGTTTGAGTGATTTATTTATTGTTATTGCTAACATAGATGCACATTAAGAAACATAATACAAAAAAAACTGTATTAATATACAAATTATTTTTTATTAATGATACTTACAAAACATGCTTTGAAGAACTCAGTTGGGTCATCACCAAGAAGTACTGGAAGCCCTCGAATGACAACACATCGCATGTCAGTGAGGTCAGAGGCCTGAGGTGTTGCAGTTGCAGAGAAATATTGTATCATGTCAATATGAGAGAAAGGCAATTTTCATTTATCATTATTTTGTCTCTGTTACTGAGGATTTCGAAAGTAATTATATCAATTTCAAAATTCAAAAAACAATGACATCAATTTATGTCAATGGCATGTACAAACAATGGCATATACAAACCTTGGCATTTTGCAGAAGATTGTTTAAAATCTGTCCACTGAGACCTCTCTTTGACCTGAAGATCTGAATCAGCTGTGGGCAGTGATGATCAAGAGACCCATAGAATTCTTGCTTAAGATTCTTCCCAACTATCCGGTTGAATTCTTGATACACCTGTAGTAGTAAAACAAAAAAAAGTTAATTAACATCAGAGAAATATTAAAACTGAACATCAAATTAACATGTCATCATGTTTATCAATACTGTAATAATTTCATTACAAAAACTTTACCTGACTTTCAGCGAAAAGTGCTGGCCAACGCTGAAGTATCTGGCTTACAGGAGGCTTGTTGATCACAACTTCCTGTCTTCTTAAAGACAAAGTCATATCCATATTCTGATTGATGAAGATAGCATCAGGGTTTTTTTTCTTCGTTTCATCTGCCAACTGCTGTCTAAGCAAATCAAGACTGGAAGCATCATGACCACTTGGAAGGTTAGGTAGATAGTTTACCTCTCCTTTCCTTGGTTTCTTTATGTTCTTGTTGGGTGGATCACTGCTAGTAGAGTATCTTCCTCTTTTTCCTGCATTAACTGTGACATCTGTGTGCCCAAGGCTTCTCATTTTGGATCTGTAATTTCCAATTTTGTCTTTCAAACTGTTTGTCCACCCACAGTGTCCAGAAGGCGATCCTGGTTCTTGAAGGCAGGGGTGAGTATTCACCAATGCCTTTACAACACCTTTTAAATCGTCAGCAGTTGGGTATGCTTTGAAGGAGTATATGGTTTCAGCAAGTCTCTGAAGAATGTCATGTTTTAGTTCTTTTGAGATTTTTAGGTGCGTTCCATCCCTTAAGTAGATTAAATTGGCCTGACGCAGCCTAAATTCAACGTCGACCGAGAATTTTGGAATCAAGAAGATATCAGGCCATGGCATTTTTTTTTTCTGGGGTGATTCAGAAATCAGCACTGTATCTGCAGTACTTGGAGCATTACTCGATATTTCACTTGATGACTGCATTTCATCTTCTGACACCGGCACCAATTCAAGCACTGGGATGATTTTTACTGTTGGCTTCTCAGGAAGCTCTTCCAAATTAGTTACATTGCAAAATTCATGATCAAAGAAAGGATCTCGAAACTGCAATGTAAAATTATAATTCAGTCCCAGAATGTTTCTGAGACAGCTGGTCAAATCTTCAACTGAACATGGCTTTGAAGTCAGTGTGACTTTTCTGATATCAGCTTCTGTGAGAATAACGCGCAAAATCATGATTTCTTGAGAAGCCATCTAGAAGGAAATGACAAAAGAATCAATTTTGCAAAGCATAAAACGCTTCAATGTCACCATCAGTTTACCGTGAACATTATATGCTGACAGGGGTATAATATCATTCAGATCTTCAAGTTGAAGCACACAAAAAGATGGCATGACTGGGCAGCAAAGCTCATATGAACGAAGGTGCTCAAAATACCATGATGTCATGACTTTGCACACAAAATGCACCTCTGCATTTACTGCAACAATGTGAGTTACTTGTTTAAAACCAGGTAGCCCTGAGCATGATCCAGCTGAAAGTATCATGTCTGTCTTATAATCAATCCCATTAATGCAGACAGATGGTGCGACAAGAAGTGTATGAGTTTGAGGGAATTTTTGACCAAGAACTCTCTGAATGTTCTCTGGGAAAGTGTTAACTAACACTTGTGTAACCTTGGCCATTTCCACACCCAGTTTGAAAAAAGAACTGCAGTCTAGCTGATAGCTAAGAGCCCTCTGATGTTTCACTGCAAGGGTCATGGCAACATTCTTGAAGTTCTGAGCATCACGTATAACCTTGTGGCGAGGGGGCGTGGCCGAGAGCCGTGGGAGCGAAACGAGGCCCGCCACAGATGAGATGCACCTGTGGCGCGCACCTGCCTTCAATCCCACTGTAATGAAGTTACGGGAAAAAGGAGGCGGAGAACCGACGAACTTCAAATAAATATTTATTAATAAAAGGGGACGGCAGCTCCTCACGGAGACTGCCGTCTAAATCAAAACAAAACGGACGGCAGCTCCTCACGGAGACTGCCGTCAAACTGAAAGCAAAAGTAAAACATGTCCGGGCCCGGTCCTCTCTCTCTGTCCTCTGCCATCGTTCCTCCTCTTATAGTCCAGAGCTCCTTCCGTGGGATTGAAGGCAGGTGCGCGCCACAGGTGCATCTCATCTGTGGCGGGCCTCGTTTCGCTCCCACGGCTCTCGGCCACGCCCCCTCGCCACAAACCTTTTTGAAGAACTTATGTTTCGCTTCAAAACGCATTGTCCAGACTTCAGTAAGTGGACCATGTACCCTAATCAATTCAGCGTAGTGTTCAATGTAGTGGTGTTTCGGTCGTAGTGTGAAGTCAGGAAAGGTTGACTGCAGAAGATTCCTATGCTCTGCCACTTTGCACTCCAGGATGTATAATGACTCTTCAGTAAAGTAAGGTGCCACAATTAATGCAACAATGTCCTTGAGGAGCATGAGCACTTCCCATGTGTTGTTACCCTCAGGAATGCTATGGCCAATAAGAAAAGGAAGAAGCCTAATCAGACACCAATTCTCATGGCCATTTCCCCCAATTGTGCCCTTGGTTGAGAAGCCCTTTGAAATCAGCTGAGGCTGATCAGTTTTGTCAGTGAAAATATAAGGAAATGTTTTGATAGCTTCATTTAATACATCTAAAGTGATGCATTTTTTTGCCATCAGGTCTTTGAGGCAAACTGACAACTCCACTTGGACCACTCCCTCAAAAACATCATGCAATATGTCAGGGGGATAACCACCAATGACATGAAAATTTTTTAAAATTGATGTGAGTGGGCACTGTCTTCTCACGCCTGTTTCTCTGCATAAATTTGGATCATGCAGTGATTCCTGCACCTGCCTGTTGTGTGTATCTCTCCCTCTAAGTTGAAATGCACCAGATTTTACCTCTTTGTGTTGTGCATCAGTCCTGGATGCCATGCAAAATCTACAAAACTTGTCCACAATGAAGCTTTCAGAAAATCCTGCAAGAGAGTGAGCACCAAGGTTATCTGCTGACACATAGAGCACCGTTCCTTTAACACTTCTACCAAGATGCTCAATGTAGACCCCATGCTGTTCAAGAGTGGCTAAATCACAAAGAAGTGGGTGCAGAACTCTTTCATAACCATACTCTTTAACCATTTCAGTGTTGCACAAGAGAGCAAGCTGAATAGAGTTTAGAGTGGATCTGTATTTTCCATGCAAGTTTGCAATAACCCAGTAAATTGAACACATTTTATGTTTTCTTTTAGATGTTCCTAAAGGGTTAGCCACTTCGAAATCATCAATATATAGACCCAAAGCAATTGTGAATTCATCACAACTAAGAAGGGCATTCTCTCTAAAGCCTGAGCCATCACTACATGTCCTATATTCATCTGGTTTATGTTCGTGTCTTGACATAGCCTTATGCAAAATGTCTTTTTTGTTCAATAGTTTCTGTAGCATCTGTAAGAGGGGAACATATGCTACAGTTTTTCTGCCTTTCTCAACTACAAACTCTATAGGCATTACCAGAGGAAAGTTGCGCATTACATATGATGCTCTTCTTTTGCTAGTTGCAAGACATCCATTTTTTCCACATGATTTGGACAATATGTCACTTTCTGCCACAACCTCAACCACCTCTTTCACAACTGACTCATCTACATGTCCAAAGTGCTTCTGAAGAACAGCCTTTATGTTATTTTGCAAAAGTGGCTGGGACAACTGAACTATTTGGCAAAGTTGCTGAGTTACTTCCTGAACCGAGCTCTCTGGTATGTGAAGTATGGTTTGCATTTTTAAAAAAAGAGCAGCTAAATTATATTCCAACTGTTGGCTTAAATCTTGAGATTGTGTCTCGTTTGCTTCTGCATTCAAATCATCTTGGTCAAATTCACCTGGATGCATCTCTTGTGCAGCATACTCCTCCTGAGTGTCAATTACACTGTCATTTTCATTCTCATTACACTCTATCCTTACTATTAACTCTGGTTTAAACAGTGTCTCATTTTGATCTTGGTGATGCTTGCTTTTGTGTGCACTGAATGTGGAACATACACTGCTTTCAAAGTTACAGCCCTGAAATGGACACTGAACTTTTTGGTGATCTTTGAGATGTCTACGCCGAAGGTGGGCAAAATATTCAGTAAACTGACAGGGTTCAAAGAAATCACAAAGCTGACAGAGGAACTTGACTTTAATTATCCTTTTAGACTGTTGTTTTTCATTTTCTATATGAACACGAGATAAGTGTATTTTAAGGCTATTGAAAGACTTGAACGTACACAAACATTCCTGATATATGCATGGAAATGGCTGGCTTCTTGCATAGCTCCCATGTTTAATTCTATAATGTTTTAATAAGTACCCTCTTTTGTCACAAGCAAATGTGCAATACTTACATTTCCAGCTCATCCTGGTTGGCCTTGCTCTGATTTTTCTGTAATCTGCAGTTACAGAAATACACATTAACGTTAACCAAAATAACTAGAGTGCTACAGCTTTTCATCTAGCTTTTCATTCGAATGAACTGAAAATGAACTTGCTAACGCCATGCTGATGAGCACGAGGTTGCGTATCTTTGAAAACTGCTAACATGGATTCCTATTTCTTACATGCGAAGAAAGGGTCAAATCTCAACGTATTCTAGACTGTTAAATACTTCACTCACAAAGAAATATATATTTATATATATAAAAAGCTTAAATAGGTCAGTCATAAAGTTGGGCTGTATCCGCGATAATGTTAAGCGTTATGCTAAACATTTCTAAACCGCGGTCAAGTAAACCGCAGTCGAGTGAGCCGCCATATGAGCTACAACCATCACTGAAAAAAAATCATAATTTTACACAACAGATAAAGCTTTGATAATGAGGATGACTTATCGAATGCAACGTTCACATTAAACTTTAGATGTGACGATCTCAAAAAGCATGTTTTTACGTGACGTTATATGCTAACTAACGTTAAGTTATATAAGATTATGCGTGGCCGCGATCGGTTATAGCGTGGCGAAAATGAACACGCTAACACAGTCAAAACTTACATAATTTTTTTTACATGTTATATTTTACATGTCACGAACTCTATTACGCATGTCTTGACATTTTGAACGTCTTATAACTGTATATAAATGTGGTAATGGCGGTTGCGTCAGACCAGAACAATAACATGTCAAAAATAAAAAAATAACCTAACGTAAGACACAGCTTAATCTTATGTGTAGTTTTCTTGCTAACCGCTACTTACTTTGTTAAATAAAAAACAATGTATTAGCTCTTTGGGACGATAGTATGGAAAGTATACTCACAGTGACCAGGAGACATTAGAAAATGCGCGCTCACGCCGTCAGCAACGTCAGTTCAAAGAGCCAATCACATTTTCCCTTGCACATCGTTCCTTTGACAATAGACTAGAATAAGCTCTGTTAAATACATTCAATTTAAACATTCCAGTAGATTAAAAAATATCATGCAAATCGTACAACAAACTAAACAAATGGAGTAATTGAGTAACAACTTTGGTATTTATGTTAATTAAATCTAAGTATTTTGAATTAATACAACTTTAGGGATAACAGTGTAAGAGATTGACTCTTACCTTACTCCCAGGATCCCGCGGAGTGGCTGGAGGTGCGAGAAAGGAGCTCATCCTCTGGCGCCCTCAAGCCTGTGGCGAAATGCACCAAAGCTGAGAGCTGGAAGGCAGTGCGTCCCATGCTGGCAGCAATTGGGCTTCCACACCCAGAGGGAGGAAAAGCCGCTCTTTTCAGATCGCTACTCATTATACATTCGCGGGGGAGCCCCGGCCTCCACCGGGGAAAGAACGGTTCTCCTCCTCTCCAAGTGGCCCGCCTCAGGTTCACTTCGCAGTCCAGTTATTGGACTGAACGGCGACCTGTGACGGGAGCGTCAACTCCCCGCGGGCGGGAAGAGCGCACTCGGCGAGGAGCAGCCAGCGCGGACAGGTCTGATGGGGAGAGCCCACCAAGAGATGACCTGCTCCATCGCGCATGGCTGATCTTTCACCACTGAGGATTCCTGGGTAAAATCCCCGATGGTTTCGCCGAGAAGGCCTGCCTGGGATATGGGCACACTAAGAAAGCGTACTTTGTCAGCGCGGCGCATATCTACAGGGCAAGCCAGGGTGGCATTTCCGGACCACTATGTGGCCATCGTCTTCCCCAGGGCACGGACGGCCGACTTGAATGTCATGAGAGCATAGTCGATCGCCGTGAGATGCTTACGCATAAGCCTGGGGAAGAACCGCCCCTGTGCAGCACAGCCAGGAGGCCGTGGGGCACGGCAGAAGTGGCATGGCCCGCAGCGGTGTGGGCTCTGGCCTTGATAGACACAGATAACCCACCCGCCTTAGACGGGGGTCTCAGCTTACCCCTCCAGGTGGCGGCGCCCACCACCTGAGGAAATAGCTTCGTACCCACTGGCCGCCTCGTCATTAAGGGAGGTGAAGGCGGAAACACACGTGAACCGGGCAGAGAAAAACGCCCTCTATGCCAGCGTGTGCTCACTGTGCGCCCCTGGGAAGAAGGGGACGGGGGCTGGAAGATTAATCTTAGAACAGCCCGCACGTCACACCCTCTAGTCGGTCCGGCGGTGAGACTGGGGGACAAGCCATCTCCAGCCGCACTGCTGAAGCAGCCCAGGAAGCGCAGCTGTTACGTCTGATTCGAGAACCGTGACTGCGCATTGCACCCCGTGGGATGGAAGCGAGCCCAGTCTGTCATCTGAGCATAACAGCTCGCCCTCCGATGTCGCGATGGACCTTTGATCTCCGGTGTCATCAGGCGGAGGCGCGGGCATCCCGGGGGATGAACCGTACAACCGCCCGAAGCTTGGATGGGGCACGCTGTGGAGGAGTGGGGGGTCCGCGGGCCCGGAGGCGACGGATAAACCCCCACTGTGATCCTCAGATCTGCCCGCGTGCTAACCGCTTTCACGGGGAGCAACGGGGGTGGCCGAAGCCGCGATCTCAGCAATGCAACAACCACGCCCTCGCAGTGAGAGCATAAGCTGTCCGCGGGCACCGCACCGACATGCTGGACCCCCAGACCTGTCATGCGATACCCGTGCCCATCATCCGGAGATAGGAACCACCGCATCCAGAAACGCACAGTCAGAACAGCGTCTTAAAAAAGACGTGTTGATTGACTGTGTTGCTCTCTTAGGAAAATCTCTTTTAGATCACCAGCGAAACGCCCGGAGGACGGGAAACCCAGCCCGCCACTCGCACGTCTTGCTTCCGCACTGGTGAAGGTAAGGCTTCCTTCTCTGGAAGTCAGCTCAGCAGAAGTTGTTCAGCTCACGATCGGCTCTGAAGCAACAATTCTGAGGATCTGACTCCAGCAGCTGGCTTATATAGCCCTGATGAGCTCATCAGCCACAGCTGTGGAGCTCAGCTCTGCCAATTCAATTGGCATTTCATTGGCCCGTTTTCTTATCATCAGAAGCGATTGGTCGTCTGAAGTACTCCCAAAAGTCTGTTTACAGACACACGTTGGAGTTCCCTATGAAGGGGAACTCTGGATTACACAAGTCCAAAATAATCATACTTTAGTTGCCAAAATAATATTGTAACAAATTGAGTAGATAAGCTTAACAATCTTTTCAACCGAAGTAGTGAGTCAGTGAGATATCCTTATGCCACCAAAACTTAATCAAAAATTGTGGTATGGATTAAATAAAGGCCAAATTATAATTGTACTCCATAGAAACTCCTGCATTGAAATGTGAAAACAAACAGGAATTCATACCAATCTCCTCATAAAAGATACTTTTATGAAGGGAGATCTACCCACAATACTTTTAAAAAGAGGAGACGGGGGGGGGGGGGCACGCTGTACTAAAATGCATAACTGAGATTGTACAAATTCATACAAATTATCCACTAAATCAAACAGATAGAAATTGCCATGAGATATTGTTGAGAATGATGCAGACATCTCCATTAAACACTTTTATTTAGCAGACATGTGCTTGCTGTCTTAACATACACAGAAAATTTCACAATATACACATTCAGGTAAAGAAAGACTACTTATGTTTTGTCCCACTGCCTCTCTTGTTTTAAAAATAAGAGTCTCACTTGGGTAGTATGTTTAATACATGTTTAGATCAACTTAAAATTAAGGGGAAAAGGTCAGTGTTGGAAACTCATTAGGAAACATTCCAATTTGCCTGTTTTATTACTGTGATTTTATACACACAGGATTTACATGAGAACAATAGTGCTTGAGGCTCACAGTATGCCATTTCCATTTACTGAACACTTATTATTCAGATATAGAAATTTTAGTTCTATGGCACCTTTAAGTTTAAGTAAAGACATTTTGGCACAATATAAATGCATCCTTGCTAAATAAAAATATTATCTTCCTTTAAAACCTATAGTCTTTTCTTAATACAAATGACAAAACTTTAGACAGTAGTCAAGTAGACTACTTGTGTATTCTGATTACATTTTTTATTACATTTATTCACCTAACTTATTTTTGTTGCTTTTTTATTTGTCTCTAGTGTGACACCCTCTACTAGTTCCCGCAGTCCCAGTCACTGCACTCAGTCACCATCCACCACACACCACACCCGTGAACCCTTACCTGATTACTAATCACTCACACCTGCACCTGCAATTACCAGCTCACTATATATACTCGACTCATACATTCACTCACCGGCTGGAATCAAAGTTGGATGGTTCTCCTCAATGGTTCTCCCGATTTCTCCTGTGCTCCTCCATGTATGTCCTCTTTCTCCTGTAGATGCTAATACACCTGATTAAGGGAAGTGACTTTTATTATATTAGTGTTTACCAAAGAACTGAACTTACCATATGAACTGTGAGATCGCTCTGCCTCTGCTACACCACTCACCAACTTCACCTCTTTGCTATTGTTGCATCGCACAATAAATACCCTTGAAGTTAATCCTGCTTTGTCTTCCTTGTGTGGCAGTGACACCTAGATTCAAAAGTATGGATTGCAAATAAATTTGCATGCCCTTTACATGACACATTACACAGTATTTTGAAGGGAAAATAAAAGTGATAAAATAAGCATATAGGGAGAATCAACCACACATAAACAATGTACTGTCATATTGTGAATAATCTGTAATCATAACTATAAGTAATACATTTTAAATTACATTATTCAGATTACATGTTATAAATTGCTGCACACTGTTTTTGTGTACTGAAAAAAAAACATGTACAGGACTAAAATACTTTGTGGACTAAAAACCAGAGCAATTAAGTTAACTTGTCATTCTGCAGTAATTTATCTTAAATATTCATGACTTTTAATTAAAAAAAAATGCTTTAGTTCTTGAGTCACGTCTCTTTCTTTTTCTTCCTCTTTCCATCACTTCACTTAATTTACTGGTTAGACACTAAATGTGGATGTGGTTCTGTGGCATTCACATGTGTAAACAGCAGTGTTTTCCCCACACTTTACTCTGTAAAGCCCAAATTTGTCAAGCTATTTAGTGTGCGTAAAGCATTAAGGTGCAGTAACAGAAATGTTAATCACACACCAGCTCAATACCCAGATGTAGACTCATTTCAACAGTTTCTAGAAATGTTCAGAACATACTCACTGTGTGTGGTTGAATGGTTTATGAGGACATACATGTATAATGACTAGGGTATTACAACATAAACTGTTTATGATGATACTTCCTGCGTCCTCGTAAACCAAATGGCTTACAAAAACACTAGTCTTTTTTTCTGAAACTCTAAAATTGTGAAAGGTTTTCTGTGAGGGTTAAGTTTGGGGTAAAGGTTGAGTTTAGAGGATAAAACATAGTTTGCAAAGCATAAAAACCATTACGTCTATGGAGAGTCCAGTGTGTGTGTGTGTGTGTGTGTGTGTGTGTGTGTAGTCAGAAATGAAGATTATGTATATCAGTGTTTCTCAACCCCGTTCCTGGAGGCCCATCAGCTCTGCACATTTTCCATGGCTGCGTCCGAAACCGCCTACTACTCAGTAGGTACTGCATTGGAATTTAAACGTACTACTCGGCCGTTAGAAAAGTACGTTCAATAGAGTGGAGGAACTATGACGTCACCTTGTAGGCCAATTGGCTGCTAGCATAAAACTGGTTCCCTCTATAAAATCCCCATAGTATTTTCCCATAGGCTTTTCGAAGATTGCAAATAATAAGCTCTTTGTTCAAACACTCTTCATTACACTTACACGTTTTGTCCAACCAGATAATCCTCACACGAAAACATAACTTTTAGCACTTTTGGATCTTAAACTTTTCAACTTTTCAAGCTTATTTTTTTTAGAAATTTGGTCCATGACAAAGATTTACTCTCACGGTTTAACATACTATAATCCACGCTAAATATTATAAATACATGAATACACAAAAACACATATACCTACGGGCTTTTTGGATAGTTTTTTACATGGGAAATACATTTTGCTTTGCTCTACGGTTGTAAAACTGTATGTATAAATGTGCCTACATAGTATTATCATAAGACATATTTAAATAAGTGTATCGATCGCGTGCATACAGCCCGCTTAGTAACAGATGACATAAATGAGACGCGAGGGACAAGTCTATCAAATGCCTGCCATCAAGGACACAAAACAACATTCAATATTCTTTTTTTTTTGTCACGAAGTACAGCGAAAAGCAGCCCATTACTGTCACATATGCTATACATTTTAAGGAGTGTAAATATTGCCGTTATGACAGAGTTAAACGTGTTCAGATGAAGAAAAAAGCAGACGAATAATCCTTTGATTAAATGAAATGACAGTTAATATGTATGTATTTTTTTACACATTTATTCACACGTTTGCATTACTGAGAGCAGGAAAGAGACAGGCTGCACTGGTAAGCATTATCTTCATAATATCGTTTAATTAAAATAAATGATCAACAAATGAATCTGTCTTGACAGTCTTTACAAGTGAAGGCATTATCTACACAATATCAATTCCTACTCAGAAAAATATTACAAACAATAAAATACTATTCATGAACATACTTAAATAACAGACAAATCCAAATGCCCAACGCAAGCCAGCTGCGTCCCAGACCAGGTCAGCTCGATGACGTATAACGTCTCTGACACCTGCTGTAGTCCTGTTTAGCAACTTGACAGCAACCGTCTTTTTAAAGAAGCATAACCGATTTAAAAAATCAAGAGTGTGATGTATCTGATGTGTTTTATGTCGTAGAATAAAACGTGAAAGTATTTTGAGTTTGTGTTAGCCACAAACCTTATTTAAGAGATTTAACTGAAATCCCATTCAAAAAACCCATAGACTTTGGTACGAGGGAACCAGAACTGCTAAAATGCTAACTCACTTCCGGGTTTTTGCATACAAATTGACGTCATAGTTCCTCTACTCTATACAGTATGAATGTAAGAAGTAATTTGTGTTATGTATTTGTTTAATTTATCTTTTTTTTCTAATTTTCTTTTTATAGCTTTATCTGGTTATAATATTATTTAACCTGATCTGTTATGTTATTATCATTATCTTTTTGTGTAAAATTGGAATTTATATGTTTGTTATTGAAGTCAATAAAAAAAATAATAATAAATAAATGAATGTAAGAAGTATGAATGGAATTCGTACGTGCTACATCCGCCATTTTGTCATGGTCACATGATCTACCTGCATCAGTTGTCGCTTCACTCCATTCATGAATTCTCTCGCAGAGCATCATAGCGCAGCATGCATGGGATGCGCACTTCAGAATCTTGCCGGAAGTAGTAAGAAGGCTTGCTACGATAGACGGTGTTACCGGTTTTAAGACTCAACAACGGTGATATCACTTTTCCACCGTGACACCGTGCCCACATTTTTTTAAGTATTCCTGTTTTTAATTCAATATTTATTTAAATTAAACGGAAAATATAATTCCAAATAATTTACTTAAGACGATAGCATGCAGTAGGCTGTAGTTAAAATCTGAACATAGCTACAATGCTTCATATTTCATTCATCATGTGAGGAGAACGAGATGAGTCGAATTTACAGAAAAAGAATGGCGGACGATTTAGTGTCAAAACGCAAAGCAAAATCGCCTCATTTAAAAAATCCCGCAACCATCATCTTACAGTGTTTAGTGATAAATAACCTTATTTTAATTAAACTAAAAGTGATTGCCGCGCCACTGACAAGCCACTGCAGAGAAACAAAGCAACCTCGCGGCAACCGCAGTGATCACTTTTTCCAAAGTTCATCTGTTCTTTTGTGCACTTGATTATTATGAGTTTAATGTTAAAAAAATCAATAATGAAAAGGCCGACAAGAGTGTATCCTGTGTGTGTGTGCGTCTTCACTGAAGTCTCTTTTCCAAAATCGAAAGTTGCTTTGTCTTTCTGACAATATTTCGGCTTTTAATCGAATGAAAAGTTAATTTAGATGAGCCAATATTAAAAACTTGCAGTAAAGTAAATGTGACGTGCGGCCACACATCGAAACTGAGGTCTGATCTCATCTCTCTCTTGCTGTCATCCATCGATAGACGCCTAATCCAGTCACGTCGCCTGATAATTGCATTAATTATAATAAAATGAAAACCAATAAACAATTCATTGCCTTTTTCGTTTGATAAAAATATACGAAAACTAAAAAAATCAAAGGGTGGCTAGTTTGTATTCATGTGTTTTAATATTAATGAAAATATGCTTAGCCTATTTAAGCGTAATGGTTATATACGCTGCCAATAGGCAAGCCATTCAAAAATAATATTTTACTGTGCACTGAGTTATAATGTATATCTTACAATAAAAACTAAATGTAGCATGTGTCGCTGTCATTTAAAACATGCAATTCATAACACACCAGAGCTGTAGGCCTATACTCTATCTATGCAGTGTGTAAACTTACAGAGAGGTGTTGGCCAAAAGTCATAGCTACTGCGCACCACGTTAATGAACTCCAATATCTCTGAGGGAGATTGTTACCTGATTGCCAATATTGACTTGAGAGATTTTAAAAAATAAAAGGCTTTTAAAATAAAAAAACACACAAATCAAAAAATAAAACTGGTCCCATGGAGCACTTGTCATTTTGCCACTGTGCTGTGTAGTGTGTGGGCCCGCTGAGAGAGAGAGAGAGAGAGAGAGAGCGGGCGCATGTGAGAGCTTAAAGCCGGCATCAATATAACGAAAAGAAAGATCATGTTGTAAAAAATATTCCATTAACAATACTTATCTAAATATTTATAGATTTACATGGTGTTTGAGATTGTGTGATCTGTATAGGTCTGATCTTTACAGAAGCTGTAAACTGACACGTGCTCGGTGACCCCACAGTGATGTTCAGCTCTGATGAGGCACTTTTATTTAGCCTGTAGTAGATTTTTTACGTAATGTTCCATTACTTAACATTTCTTTCATTTTTTATTTAAAGTTTACATATAAATTGAGGTGACGCAGTGGCGCAGTAGGTAGTGCTGTCGCCTCACAGCAAAAACGTCGCTGGGTCGCAGGTTTGAACCTCGGCTGGGCTGGGTCAGTTGGCGTTTCTGTGTGAAGTTTGCATGTTATCCCTGCGTTCGCGTGGTTTTCCTCTGGGTGCTCCGGTTTCCCCCACAGTCCAAAGACATGCGGTACAGGTAAATTGGGTAAGCTAAATTGTACGTAGTATATGAGTGTGTGGATGTTTCCCAGAGACGGGATCCACTGCGTAAAATTGTGCTGGATAAGTTGGCGGTTCATTCTGCTGTGGCGACCCCAGATTAATAAAGGGACTAAGCTGACAAGAAAATGAATGAATATAAATTGAGTGCTAGCTTGTTTAGCTGTGATCATTATGCAAGGATCATATTTCATATTCGGTTTATTCTTCAGTAACCTATAGATTCGTTAATAATGTATTTTATAAATGGATTGTTTATAAGGACTAAGCTATTAATATATAATACATTAGGCTAATTAATACATAAAGACATTGAAGTCAGGTAGGACAACAAAAGACAACCAAAGTAGGTTCCCCTATTGGCAAAGGTAACCAAAAAGTATCTTTGCGTGTGCACAACAAGCTGCGCATCCTAGAGAGTGTTCAGCACGATGGGGAACATAGAGAGCCCCACAAGATCCCATCAGAGATGGTCAACATGTTGGGTTTCCTGGCAAAGACCATGTAGACTGCACTGTTAATTAAAAAAAATGCAGTGTTTTTGTTTATTTAATTTTTTTTAAAGACTGCCGACCTGTCATTTTTGTAGCCTAATGTCATTTGGAAGGTTTTTTTTATATTTGTTTCTTGTTCATTTGTTTAATCTTATTTAAACTTTGTGCTATTTAATTACTTATCTTTCTATTTTATTTTCTTATTTGTTTTAAAAACATTCTAACATAAGTAATAAACTTGGTTATTGGTTGGTAATAAACTTGAGTAACTGGTTGTTATTTGTTTGGTTCCAATTTTTTTTTTCAGCCTGTAGCATTGTTGTTGTTGTTTTTTTGTTAAAAGTTCTGCGTTTAATAACAGTGATTTTTTTTTTTTTGTAGTTTGACGCGGAATTGCCAATTCCCGAAAAATGGAAATGAAAGTATAATATGCACGCATTTATAAGATACTTAAAAGCAGAAAAAAAGGAAAAGAGGAGACGCCCACCCCCACGGTGATACCGGTATTACCGGTGTTGTCACATGTCGATTAACCGGTGGGGAAATTTCCTCATCGTCACAACCCTAGTAGTAAGTCATCCGGGTACTTCTCACATACTGATTTTCAAATTCTATGAATTCAGACATACTACTCGGCTTGCATACTGATTTTATCGTACTGTATAGTATGGAGATATGCGGTTTCGGACGCAGCCCATGTATCCTTAACCAAACACACCTGATTCAGATCATCAGCTCATTAGCAAAGACTGAAAGACCTATAATGGGTGTGACAGACAAAGGAGGCATCCAAATCATGCAGTGTTGGTGGTCCTCTAAGAACGTGGTTGAGAAACACTGATGTATATGATAGATGTATAAATCATAATTGAACTGGGGAGCTTCCTTTTCAAACAATACTTTTGTACTTTTCAGTTGCTAATATGGTGGTGCAGTGGGTAGCACTGTCGCCTCACAGCAAGAAGGTTGCTGGTTCGAGCCTCAGCTGGGTCAGTTGGCATTTCTGTGTGGAGTTTGCATGTTCTCCCCCATGTTTGCATGGGTCTTCTCCAGGTGCTCCGGTTTTCCCCACAAGTTCAAAGACATGCGCTATAGTTGAACTGGGTAAGCTAAAATTGTCCATATATGTATGTGAATGAGTGTATGGGTGTTTCCCAGTAATAGGCTGCGGCTGAAAGGGCATCCGCTGCATAAAACGTATGCTTGATAAGTTGGCGGTTTATTACGTTGTGGCGCCCCTGGTTAATAAAGGGACTAAGGCAAAAAGAAAATGAATATTTAATAATATGCAAGAATTTATGGTACCAATATGGACCATAGGTATAACTGCTTTTATATACACGTTATCGATTGAGCTGACATTTTTGACACAGACATCAGATGCAAATCTCAAACCCTGTTGCACATCGTTGCGCACAATTTCCAGATGCCCTTCCAGCTGCAACCCATCACTGGGAAACACTCATTCACACACATACACTACGGACAATTTAGCTTACCCAATTCACCTGTGCTGCATGTCTTTGGACTTGTGGGGGAAACCGGAGCACCCGGAGGAAACCCACACGAACATGGGGAGAACATGCAAACTCCACACAGAAATTCCAACTGACCCAGCCGAGGCTCGAACCAGCGACCTTCTTGCTGTGAGGTGAGAGTACTACCCACTGCGCCACCGCGTTGTCCCTGAGATGCATATTACTAATCAAAAAGAAAGTTTCGAAATATTTACAGTAGAAAATTTACAAAATATCAATAATGTTTAATAATTAATTATCATACTCTGTTGGCAATTATCTGCGCAATATTATACTGGTTTTAAATAAGTAATGCTAGTTAAATAATAATATTACTTTTAATTAAGGAGTAAAGTAATGCATTACTTTAAAAAAATAAGTAATAATATTTGAGTTACTTTTTTGAAAATTTAATGCAAGTTACTTTTTAGGTAGGCAGGGCTGATTAACATAAAGGCTAGGTGGGGCTGAAGCCCCAGGGCCCACGGAAGAAGGGGGCCCTTGATTGGCTGAAGAATTCATTTTTGCTATGACGCGACAAACACCTCTTTGCGTTATGCTTTCTCTCGTCGATAATGTGAAGTACTGTATTCCTTTCGGTTTGCTGCTGTTCAAAAACAGTGACGCCGGTGCTCGGAGTGCTCCGAACTGGGGCTCAGAGTGGCTGTATAGCCCAATCAGAATATTGAATTGCCCTGTTTTAGTTACCCAAAAGGGTGATCAGATTTTGCAATTTTCCAGGACAGTCCCATATTTCAGCACTACCGTGAGAACTGTTCAGAACAAAGGTAGGCTTACCAAGCTCGTAGTAGAAAAAAAAAATATCACACAGTCTGATTAACTTGTGCATGTAGTAACAGAAGCTGGGATAGGTAGAATTATGCTGAATTGACTCATAACCGAATCGCAGTCTCAGCCGTGTGGCTGTTACAGCTGGACCCAAGAAACCAGCGTGCGCCCGCCCGTCCGCAGCAGCAGTTATCGAAATGTCAGTCGTTGCGAAGTATGTATTTCAAGTAAACCAGAAGGCAAACTTATTTTATGAATGTTTAATTTGCCCCTTTTATGAAAACGACAGTAATAATATGGAGCAATGAAATATTGGCGCTGGCTTTCATCAGACAATATATCTGAAATCTGATGCAAAAAA
>CAIGQZ010032551.1:4236122-4261979 GCA_903798205.1 Danio tinwini | reverse complement strand
TGTCTGTTTGACGTGTTGAATGTGTTTTTTATGTGCATTTTCAAAATTAATGCACAAAAAATGTATCTCCAAAATGCGCATAAAAATAGGTCGATGGAAAAATGGCTATTGAAAACTGTATACAGGCTTTCATAGACAACCTAGGAAATCAGGAAAGTTTTATGATAAGCGGTTCACAAATTGGCGATAAAACACAAGTAATGCATGAACAGTGTTTCATTATGGCCTTCTTAATGCAGGGAGTTTGTGCTGGTCTTTCAACTTTTGAAATATCAGCTGTGTAATATTGTGTGTATCATTTCATCATTGATGGTCAGCAGATGGATGTTCTTTTGAACTGTTTACATGAGAATGCAGTTTCTCGGATTCCCATTGACTGCTGCGTGTGTGGGCGATAAATCACCCCGCACATAGGGATGAGTCTGCTCCTTGTGTGGGTTGTGGGAAATCGGGCTCTTTTGTATTTAAGTGAAATATTTTATGTCTTGGTGCTCTCGTAACGGTCTATAGCATGCCGATGCATCTGTGAAATTGGTTGCATAATGTGCAATCGTGCTGATGGGACTTTGAAGCAAATGTTGAAGATGTTCTTGTCACCAGCTCCTGAGGGATGATGGCATCTGTCAGTCCTTCTGATTGCATAATTGTCTCAGCGACTGCAACGCTGACTCGATTACTCCAGCTGAGTCAAATAGAGAAGTATGAAAGCAAAATTATTTGTATTTCTTACAAGAATCACAGCTGAGGTTGGTTATTTGTAAAACACTGTAAGTTCATTTGTATATTCATGAGTATTGATTTTATGTTTAAGTCTGGGTAGGTTTTATTTGACAGTGTACGTGTTTTAACTATTTAAATATGCATGAACAATCCCTGTATTTATTGGTAATCTTTGTCATTTAAATGTTTAATGCTTTAAATAATTGTCATATTTAAGATGAGTAGTGTGCATTTATGCTCACTTTGAATTCTATTCACAAGTGCGATGTGACAATTTATATATTCAAAAGTATTTGAATAGTATTGAAGAGAAAACATTTGAATATTATAATCTCACCATGACCAATTCATGACTAGTGATGAGTTGGGTAATGCCATGGACTAATGCAGTGAATGGATTACAGCTGTTAGAGCGTCTATGACCCTGCATACAAAACATTGTCTAAAATACAAAAACAAAAAAAACAAAGGAACCACCAATTATTGAAGCCCACCAGCATTTTAAATCCCCCATTGCATTGTACATAACAAAAATAGCCCCTTACCCCCACAGCTGAACAAAACCTGTGTATCTGGACCAAGGACACCATTCAAATCAGCCATTAATTTCTTAACCCTCCTCACCAATATTCAGGGCTTAGCTTTGATGGCTCATCAGAATGGTTAAGTGAACCCCCAGCACTGAAGCGTTAAATAACCCTGTGCTCGTGTGCTACTTGGTTGGGCTGTAAGGTTAAACACACAGCCTCTCTTCATTGGGCTTATGAAGCTTTGGCCTAGGAAAGCTCTTAAGTGAGAAGGTTTTTTTATTCAGATAGGAACTTCTCCGGGTGGTCCTCCTCAGAGTAGGAGGTGCACTGGTCTGTTAGCTAAGGCCCCGTTTACACTAGTACGTTTTAGTTTTAAAACTGCGTTTTAGAATGAAAACGATCCGCGTCCACACTATCATTTCACCCAGCGTTTCTGAACAGCTCTCCGTCTACACTAAAACGGTGAAGATGCACATCACGTGACCACACACACACTTTCTGGCATGCGCTGCAGCGTGCGTTGAGCACATACCCATGAGAGCTGTGCACGTCGGACTGTTTATCACGGATCTCCCGCTGGATCTAATCTCACTATATTTGTTAAACGTGATATTTAATTCATCTTGTTGTCTATATCTAACTACATATTCCCTGTCTTTGGTCTTTTGAATCTATTACTTGTTCTCAGGTAACGTGTTTTGGCTGAGCGCAGATAAGTTAGGGTAATATCCTAATTAATGTAACAGCGGACACCACATCTGACTGATTGCTTGCCTTTATTTTCTCTATTGTATAAATCTATTGTGCGTTATACTTTTATATTGGCCTTTTTTATTTATTAAAACTGATATTCAATGAAAGAGAGGGTATGTTTCGTATTTTCAATGAAAATTAAAGGAGGCAGTAATGTTATAGGCTCCGTTTTGTTATAAATATGCATGAAGATGACGCTTATATTATGCAGCTACACGACGCCTCAACATTTTTTGATGTCTGTTAAGTTGCTAATAATATCAAAATAAAAACAGACAGTTCCTTATGTCATGTTTTCATTTTATTGTTACGAAAGTGAAACAGCGTAGCCAGGGTAATATGAATGACTTTTTAATGTACTATGTACACACTCGGGAGTTTGTTTTTCATATCAAACTTGCGAAGTCTGAACTTACAAGGAGAGGATGCAGGACTGTCACTGAACTATGTGAAGGCTACTTAATATTGAGGAAAAGCCTATAGCTATAGCCTATAGCTATAGTTCACAGAGAAGCTATGCAAGCAGCTGTCTAATCTGCGAGTGCTATTAAGAACACAATATTGTGTAGATTGTCAGTTAACTACGACTCTTATAAATGCTGATTTATTAGAACCATCTTTACTGACAAAATGTACATGAAAATAACCTTCACATAATCATTCAGTTTCAATTGGTGTACAATCACATGCAGTAAACATTTTCATACAGAATGTTCCAGTCTTATTTAATGCTATTATATGCTGATAACCAAGCATGTAATTATACACCTTCAGGTTTGTATGATTTCTACAATGAAGCAGACAAGCAATACAAAACAGACTTAAATCTTTATTATGAGCAAACTACCCTGTGTTATAATTAACATATTGTATAATTAACAACCTGTTTCTCTGTAAAATAATATATTAAAATGCATTTCATTAAGCAAACTTTTTTTTAATTAAATTAAAAAAAATTTAGATTTTAGTGTTGTTTACATTTTTCAAGCGGACATCGCTGAGACTTTTTTACACAAATTTCACAAAAAGTTAACTTAATTTTGTTTACAAATTTAAGTATATTTAACATAAAACACTTAATTTGTCCCCCAAAAAACTTGACAATTGTATTGATTCTGCTCGTTTTAAATAAGTAGCTTGAAAAAAAATAACTTTGAATGCTGTTTTCAATGGTGGAGTAGGTGGGGTTATAAATGTGTCATGCTGCTTGAGTGTATGCTGCTAAACACAATAATAATGGCGGCTGTGAGAGAAGAACAGTTCCATAAACATCTGCCGAACAGCCTTCTCCACAAGGAAGCACCACCGCAACACATCACATTGCTTTATAATTGCCGTGGACAAACACTGAATGGAACAATGTTTAGAACAGGGGTGCCCAAACTTCAGTCTTGGAAGGCCGCTGTCCTACAGAGTTTAGCTTCAACTCCCTTTAGACCAACCTAAACGAGCTAATCAAGCTCTTTTTAGGCATACCAAACTGCAGGACACCAGCCCTCTAATGGCCCATATCCACTGAGTAGTACGGTACAGTACGGTTCGGTACGCTTTTATGGCAGTTTCCACTGTCAAAAGGCATACCGTACCGTACCACTTTTTCGGCACCCTTTCAAAAGGTACCAAACACGAGAAAGGGTACCAAAAGGTGGAGCTGCATACGCAGTTGAACGCTGATTGGTTACAGAGATACATCATGATCTCGTGGAGCTAGCCAGAATGAAAACAAAGGAACCGCTATGTTTTTTAATACACAGCCGAGACAACTATATGCATATAATAACGAGCCATGGATGACCCGAGCTCAAACAAACCTTGTCGTTGTCTTGATGTACAGCCACAAAGCCAAGAAGAACAAAATCTGACGTGTCATGTTTTACAAGGCCGTCTAAAAGTGCGAGCGGTTTTCGTTTTTTTCCTGGGAGCTCGCAATCGCGTCTATATTTGATATAACAAACTTCTTGAGCTGATGATAATGATAATGAAGTGTCTTTGTCGTCTGATCCTTTCAGAAAAGAAAGGGATAAACGCGAGAGTGAAGTGCAAAAAAAAGAAGCCAGACAAAACAAAGAAGAAAATGGTTTCAGCAACCTGAATCATTAACAAACTGCCACGTTCAACTCATTTTGGACTATTATGAACTCGGAATGACGGAATTGCTCTCTAACAAAGGTTACATGTGCCGGTGAAGATTGCAGACACAGATGAGAGGTTTTCTCTAACTGTGGGCTATATGTTGCGGGTTGGTTTTGAACTTAAATAAGGACTAAATGAATGCAGTGTGTAGTTTTTTCTGAAATTGGTAACATATCGGAGACTGTAAGGGTCTGTATGTGCTCATATATGTAACATTTTTATATTTATTTTATATAATTGCAGACGTTACAGTAGGTTATTTGGCACGGTCATTGATCTGTTTATAGAAAGGTTAGTAATAAACATTTATACACAAGTGTGGCGAGGGGGCGTGGCCGAGAGCCGTGGGAGCGAAACGAGGCCCGCCACAGATGAGATGCACCTGTGGCGCGCACCTGCCTTCAATCCCACGGAAGGAGCTCTGGACTATAAGAGGAGGAACGATGGCAGAGGACAGAGAGAGAGGACCGGGCCCGGACATGTTTTACTTTTGCTTTCAGTTTGACGGCAGTCTCCGTGAGGAGCTGCCGTCCTTTTGTTTTGTTTTAGACGGCAGTCTCCGTGAGGAGCTGCCGTCCTTTTTATTAATAAATATTTATTTAAAAGTTCGTCGGTTCTCCGCCTCCTTCTTCCCGTAAACTTCATTACAACAAGTATTTATACGTTTAAAGCGTATGTTTCTCATATGATTTGTGAACGACCTGTACAGCTTTACTGTAAACATTTATTCTAGCAAGAATGACGTCAACTGAAACTTTCTGTCATACACCACGCCCACCAAAAGGGTAGCCTTTGTAGAGGAAACGCAAGCCTGATAAAGGTGACCTGTACCGTACCGTACTGTACCAGTCAGTAGAAACGAGCTGTAAGTTTGGCCACCCCTGGTTAAAATTTGATCAGCCATGGCATCATGCGGTTGTGCTTCTCGCCTGGTCGAAAAAAAGAACTTAATTTTAGCCCAATTATGTTCAAAATAACTTCATTTCAGTTCTCAGAAGTACACTGTTGCCTTAAATGTTAAAGGGGTTAAAAATATTGTGGCTGAAGCTGTCAAATTGGTCTCAACAGAGATTTAAATGGTCAGACTTTGATTGAAGACTTTGATACTAAAACAAACTTTAAAAAAAAGAATAACAGTGTGCACTAACAAAATAAACATTGTACGTTTAGATTTTATCTTTAAAGGACACCTATTTTACCCCCTTTTAAAGATTTAAGATAAGTATTTTGTGTCTCCAGAATGTGCTAAGTTGCAGCTCAAAACACCCATCAGATTTCTTATTATACCTTTTAGAATATTGGAGTGTTCTGCTCTGAACACGATGTAGCTGTTTTTGTTGTGTGTGCCTTTAATGCTAGTTCTCCCCGCCCACCGATTCCATGTGCCTGTCAGAGTGTGCTTCAATCTCCACCTCAGCTGCGTCAGATAAACAGCACAGTGACAGACATAAAGGAAGCAGATTGCATGTAACGTTTGTGAGAAATACTACAGTAAGAACTTTCCCAATGATTATTTGATGTATTTACTGTGGAGTTAATTCAAGCCTTTCGATGAGTCAAACACAATGTCGCTACAAAGTTCACGCAGACACAAACACACACATGCATGTGCTTTTAACTTTGCACTGTTTATGCATAGCAAATGTGACAGGATACACAGTAATATCCACTGCTGTATGGACCTGATTTAACTTCCACAAACCGTGATTGAAGTGTCTTCTTTTATAGTTGTTCTGACATGCGGCTGTGGTGATAAAGTAAAGATAGTAAAATCGTTGTAACTCATGACAAACATGCACTGTTTAAAAATGTTTTAAACTCATTCTTGATCACATTTGATGATGATTGATGATCACAGCGAACTGAACTGATCTTTTAATCCTAGTTGCTTTGCGGACGTCCTGTCCTGTTTATATGATTATACTTGTTACTACGGAGACATGCTAATACGTGGCTGTAAATCAATTCGGTGGGTGGGGAAATCGCACTCCTACGTCACTTTGCGGTGGGCCTCAAAATGGGAGGGATTTGAATCTTATTTTATCAGGAAATAAAAAAAAGAAAAAGAGACTTATTATCTTTATATCAGCCCAGTATGACAGTGGACACACTATGCCTACACACAATTCTGTCCAAATTGCTTACAAAAGATGACTTTAATCATAGGTACCCTTTAAGTTCCATTGTTCCAAAATCTTCATTCTAAGTGCTTTACCATATTCAAAGTACATTAAACATCTCAACTTTTAAATGGACTGAGAGTCGGTCTGTCTGTCTGTATGTTTCAGTATGGATCATTTCTACCTGCTCTCAAAAGATAAGTATCAGCTTTTGTGCTAATGCTTAAAGCGCAGATGAATACTCTTCTCATTTTACATTTCACTCAGTAATGATATCTGTGTTCCTCAATTGCATTAAGTCTCTTAGAGCAACTACAGGCTTAGCTGCTCCTGCTCTGTCCTGCCACTAATTGGTTCCCCTTTGTGTCTGTTTGCTCTGGCTGTGTATGTGAAAGGGGAGGAGCAGTGCTTTGCTGGATCTCGCTGTCGCTTCAAGAGGCAGTTCCTCTGACTGTGAAGAGTGCCGTTTTGAAGAGTGTGCTCCAGAGAACTTATTACGCGGGCCGTGATGCTAATGAAATTCTTTCAAAAAGTTGAGATCCCAGGCAGATATTTGAGAAGGGTCATTTACCAATTTCCTTGCCCCCATAATTATATGCAGAATATGCAAGTTGTTGATGTTGACCTATATTTGTGCCCCTGTGAAATGTGTCAGAGGGTGCTGCTGGTATTTTGGAGATTTGACCAGAGTCCTAACAACTCATTCATTTTCTATATTTCATGTATTTTGTTTTTGCAACGAAAACAGCCTTGAATTGTAATGAAAACTAGCACATTTTAAAACTTTTAATTGTAATACTTGAGTTTCAAAATGTGATAATAATAATCAGCATTATTTTAGCATCAAGGAACTGTAGTTTATTGATAATTAGATTTTTTTTATAATTTCTTTACATTTCGAGCAAATGTTTGTGTTGTTGTTGTTGATGTTGTTATCAATATTATTGTTATTATTATTATTATTTGTAATATGTATGTAGAATTTTTTTAAATATTCTTATATATTCTAATAAACATTTAATTTCTTTAAATACAGTTACACATTATTCAGAGGATAATAATGTGTAGAACGGTCCTAAATTAGGTTGCTGTCGTGATCTTGTTTCTTTTGAGTGTGCATGCACATTAGCTTGGGCAACCTGATAAAAATGCAGATTTTGTTTGATTCAAATATTTAAAAACGAAACTTAATGGACAGTTGTTGTTTAATTTGATTGGTCTTTCCAAAGATGTAATGTGATAGTAAGCTTGGCAAACAGTTTTGAAGAATTTAATGTTCCCCCCATTCAGACAGAATGCCTGAGCATACTGCCCAGTGAAATGACTTGCCTTAAAGAGGCTTTGGTTTTGTTAAACCAATAATGCCTATTTAAACATAATATTAAATTTAGTTAAAATTAATAAAAATAAAAATTTTTCAAATAATTTAATATTTATCTTTTTTTAAGTAGCAAAAGTAGGTTTTAGTATAATACTTTTAGCTAACTATGTTTATAATAATAATAATAATAATATCTTCATAAATTTAAATAATAATAGTAATAAGGTCATTGAATTTTCCTTTATAAAAAAATGGAAAGCAGCTAGCTGGCAGCTAGCTCTCTGCAACTCTCACATGGTCACCTACTGAAGCTAAGCAGGGCTGTGCACGGTCAGTACCTGGATGGGAGACCACATGGGAAACCTATGTTGCTGCTGGAAGTAGTGGTAGTGAGACCAGTGGGGGCCACGCAACCTGCGGTCTGTGTGGGTCCTAATGCCCCAGTATAGTGAAAGGGACTCTATACTGCTCAGTGAGTGCTGTCTTTGGTCTCTGTGGTCTCAGAATCCCAGAATGTCCTGTGAAAAACAGTAGGGGTTGAACCCCAGCCTCCTGGCCAAATTTGCATTCTTGCCTCTGTCCATCCCATTCCCATATCATAATTGGCTTCATCAATCTGTCCACCAATCAGCTGGTGCGTGGTGTGCGGTCTGGTGCAATATAGCTGTTGTTGTGTTATCCAGGTGGATGCTGCACACTGGTAGTGGATATAGTGGTAGAGGAGATTTCCCCTCAAAAAATGTGTAAACACTTTGAATGTCCAGAAAAGCACTATATAAATGTAAAATAATAATAATAAAATTTTAAAAATAAGTATGTTTGTTTGTTTGTTTTTGTTTGTTTGTTTTGTTAAAGACCTATCTAGGACATTTTATTGGCCTTGTATGCTAATTTGCCATCTTGGATGGGATTCTAAACCTCTAGTATTATGCTGAAGATATAAAGTATTTACTGACGTGGGTGTCTATGCACACATAATGTCCTTCAGAGTGCTGTAGCGAGCAAATGAAGCTGCTCTCCTGTCCGTGTGCGTTCAGTGGGTGAAGTTTGGGTGTCTCTTGTGAAGCCTAATGAGATCTGTGGGGGTGAGAGTGTGAGAATGTGTATGAGATCAAGAGCATTTGTGAGCGAGCGTGCCAGGAGGCTCATGGTACACTGTAAGGCAATCATGCTGTGAAGTATTAGCCTTGACCAGTGAAGCATGTGTAAGACAAGAGTGAAAGTTCGAGGAATTTTTTTTTCTCCCTTCTGCCTGTCATTTTCTGTTTGGCATGGTGAATGCAGCTTTTAGGGAGACCCAAATATATTCCCTCTCGGCATCTGAAACTACCTTCTTAACTGGGCTTCCTGGATAGTACAAAGGTTAAACCAGCCACATCTGACCACAGCATGTTAATCAGTGCCAATAAAGAGCCATTGTTAGTCATTGACAAAAACATGGCATGTTTTAATGCATTTCTTTTGTTGTGTTTTTCTTTCTCTTTGGGCTGTTGAGGTGCAATAAATGTTTTAACCAAAAGACAGGGGAACTGGTCGTGTTTGAAATAGGTCAAGGTTTCGAGCGCAGTTTTGTTAATCATCAATGTAGTGCAAAGTAACACAATAGTAACAAACAGAGCAGGGTCACATGACTCTACACGCGGTAAGGTAAGTAATTGAAAAAATTAACCTGGAAAAATTAGATCGATTATTGGTTCTGAATGTCGATTTTGATTACTTTTCAATTAATCACCCAGACCTAGCACAATATATACTAGTACCATTTTTAATTATATAGGGATTAAAATATAAGGTAACAGTTTCTATGAAGCCTGCATGTTCATAATGAATTATAGCTTCATTTATAATTCTTAATAATCAAGCATACCAGTTCTATACATTGTATTTATAAAGACAACAAAACCTATAATGCATTATAATGACAGTTACAGCTACATTTACAATAGTGTTAACAAATAGGGTTGTCTAAAGTATTGAGTTTGGTACTAATAATCAGTACTGAAATAAAAAAAAAAAGCCCACTTCTCGCTCCAGTAACTGTGTATGGAAAGAGTACAGAAAAATCATACTCAGTAATGGTACATTTACTTAAGTATGAGTAAAAAGTAGCCCTTTTGAAAGTACTCAAGAATAGTGAAAAGCTGGTGTGTTTACATGCAATTTGTGCACATGTGGGTGTAAACGTAACATTCTGTAGTGCATTTAGTTATTGTTTAAGGCCATTTGGCAATTTCAGTCTTCATACAGTAGACATCCGTCATCTTCTTATCAGTGATAAACAGTCTAAATAGTCTCTCAGTCATTGCATGTAAAGATTTTGGACATCTTCTTGGACACATTTAATGCTTGCAAATAGTTTGCTGCATTTATAAAGCGCCCAAGTCTTGAGGTTGTTCAGTATGATGCGATTTACTTTCTATGTGTGATTTAATTGGACAGAAAACACAGGACTGATGCCAATCACTAAGCCAATTCCCATGGACAAGAAAAAATAAAGTAGTGGCTGCTCAAAAGGAAATATGAAGGAAAATAGTGGAGTAAACGTACCGATAGATCACAAAAAATTTACTTAAGGGAAAGTAAAAGTACACATTTCAAAAACAACTTAGTAAATTACTATTCCTGAGAAAAACTACTCAATTACAGTAATTTGAGTATTTGTAATTTGTTACATTACACCACTGGTGAAGAGTGACCTTCATGGCCAATCACAGTCTTATGCCTCATTCACACTACGACTGTCCGTTGACAAGCGTCCGTTTATTTTAAAGGAGTGGCAGCGTCTATGTGAGCAACAGCGACCGTTGGCGACCAAGTGGGTGTGTCAAGCGATGCAACAAAGTTGCGATTCCTTAAATTTCTTGAGCGATAGCCAATAAGAGCACTAATAGAGCTCACGTGATCCCCTCTTAGCTTGCTCGCTGGTTGTACTCTCCGTGCTGTAGACCTACACAGACCTGCGTTTGCAGCAGAGCGACAGGCAGCTACAAAGTCACTGCTAGTGTGAATGAGGCATTATCTGTTGAGCATGAGAACTCAGTGGTCAATCAGCAATGTTTAAGAATGCACTCAGCAGTGCTCAAATGTCAGCGGGAAAATTGAAGTTTTTAAAATTTAAGTACTGATTAGTACCAAACTTGATACTTTTGACAACCCTATTAACAATTAATACGTAATAATACTTAAATTGCGCAATGTTTTCATTTTACTTAAAGTCCTCAGTGATACATGAATGGATTATAACTGTATAGTGAGAAACTGTATTGTTTATAACTGTTTTATGACTCATAATAAGTAGTATAAGATCTATGTATCAGGGCTCTTTTCCACAATATAAAACCGTTCATTTATTTGAGAGAACACAATCTGTGTTAAATTACTAATGAGTGTTTGTAACAATAACACAACAATATTTTAGCTTTGAAGACTGCATCCTTATAAATACAATCATAATTGACTAATTAAGACTCATAAATCAGTGTGTAATATGCTATGAACATGTATGTTGAGAAACGAATCTCTGGGAAAAACATCTCTTAAAAACACTATTCTAACTGCAGCTATAACTGTCATTCACAATGAATTTTTGTAGATGCCTCTTTATAGAGACATTTTTAGAATTATGAGCATGGGCTTCATAGAAAGTGTTACCCAATATACTGATTGTCATATGAATGAATGAATGAATGAATGAATGAATGAATTTATTAATTTAACAGGGACAATACACGAAAATAAAAAATTTAATTAATTGCATTAACCTCAAAGAGGAAAGATGCATTGCGCCAGGTTGTAGCAAGACTGCTATTTCCCACCTGCAGTCCCTGGACAGGTAAAAACAAAATAAAAATATCCGATTAATTAAAAAGTCAGTTTAAAACATACAGGCATAATCGCATATAAACACTGACAAATCAAAAACATCTCACTCAATGTGTACAAATTTGATTTGACAAAAATCATCTCCTAGTCAGGCATGAAAACATCCTATAATTTCTACATGTGATTATTTTTGTTGGGAGAGAATTCCATAGATTTGTGGCTTAAAAAATAAAAGAAGATTGACTAAAAGAGGTCTTACGTCTAGGGACAATACATTCCCCTCTAGCATAGAACGTGTCGTTCGTGATGTTTTTTGTAATTTGTAATTTAAATTTTTTTTAACAATGGAGCAGAAAGATTGTGAATAATTTAAAAAACAAAACAAATATTGGAATATTTAATAATATTATCAAAACCTAAGAGACTGTTTTTTTTTAAGATATTGCAGTGATGGTACAAACGTGAATTTTAAGTGCTCTCTTGTACGTATAATGATTCTAACAGTGTTAAAGATGATTTACATGCCTGAGACCAGCTGCTTATACAGTACAACAAATGTGGAACAATCATAGTATTTAAATACATACCAGAGGCCTCATAAGTCAGAAAATCTCTGATATGTTTAAAATTTCTTAAATTGAATCTCAGTGTGGTAGCAGGTTTTTTAAATGAGTTTTAAATTTAAGATTTGAGTCCAACATGATGCCTAAATATTTGAATTCAGTGACATTTTTAATACTTTGCCCATTTATAAAAAAATCTAAAACATTTCCAACTTTATACCTATTTGAGAAACACATGGATACAGTTTTTTCAACATTTAAGGTGAGATTTGAATTTTGCATTCATTTAAAAACATTTTGCATTTCATTTGTTAATTTAGTAGCAACTTCTGTTGAATTTTTTCCATAAGTGTAAAGCACAGCATCATCAGCGTACATTAATAAATCAGCATCAATGCATATATCAGTTTAGACCAACAAATGCTTATTGTTAATGTTGTCATTAGAAAATAAATGATCAGCTGATAAAATATAATAAAAACACAAAATAAGATATTCTGAAGAATATTGGAAGCCAGCAGCCATTGACATCCATAGTAGGAAAAAACTAAATACTAATCAATGTCAGTGACTGCTGCTTTCCAAAATTATTATTTTTTAAATCTTCTCTTTTGATTCAACAGAATTAAGAAGCTTGGTTTTGAACAAGTGAAGGGAGATTAGGTGATAACTGATTTATTTATTTTTTGTGTATGTGTAAACTATCCTTTTAAAGTGGTTATATGATGTTGTTAAAAAGAACATTATTTGCTGTAATGCAATGTGTTTACAAGGTATAAGGTTATATAATTATTTTGAAGATGCATGGTATGCTCTGATTGGCCAGCTGTCCAGTGCATGATTGACCGAATTCCTCAAGCATAAAATGGTAATGTTGCACCTTATGAATTTGGGGTTGTATCTCATCCAGAAACTAAACCAAGCTGATCAATAAAATTTTCCCAGCACAACTTGAGCAGAATTTTACAGATTGGTAAGGTTTTATTTTACAAGTAAATCAGTTTGCAATGAAACACTACATATTTGGAGAGCAACAAGACTAAAGCAAGAGTAAGTTATGCCTTTTGCATATTTTGCTTACAAGTTTAGACACTCACGTCACAGTTCATGATAGTCACAACTAGTCATGGGACTGTTTGCATTTTAGTAGTATCATCAGGCAATCAGTGTTGTCAGCGAATGTTGTTCTGATTCAAAGTGAATAGTCATATTTCATTTATATTGTCCAGAACTGAAGGCCCACAAAAAAGAAAATCAAATCAGTTTCCTGCAAGCTGAGCTATTGCCATTGATGTAAGTGACAATATTGATGGTTGTGTTCTCCAGGTATTGTAAAGCTTCTTGATCGTGTCAGATTGTCGTTTCCTGTGATTAACAGTAAGCTGGTCAACAGGAGACCAGTGCTCGGTTGAGGAGATTGAATGCATCATGCAGCTGGTGGCCTGTGTTGGCAAGTGTTTATACACAATTAAAAATGTGTACATAGTAACCTGGTTACTTTTTTGTGCCACTCCTTTGACAGCTGACTTGCCTGGACTGTGACAAACATTCAGCTTGAATTTTAATTCATTTATGAGACATGAGTTATGTTTTTAAAAAACGTTAGTTTACTTCAAAATGTCAATTCTGTCATATAATTTTAAACCCATAGGACATTTGTTTATCTTTGAAGACATTGATCAGCAATCCCAGTGTTGTTTAAGTTGCTTTAAAAAAGTAATAGATTACAAATTACTGACTAATACTGGAAAATTGTAATCTGATTACATTACTCATTACTTCATGTAAAAAGTAATCAGATTACTAATTACTTTACTTTGAAGTTACTTTTAAAACACATAAATTGCACAAAAATGCAATTTAGTTGGACCACCGTGTTTCTCCTTGGTGACAAGTATTGTCATAGATTGCTTTCTATTCAAGTGCTTGAACAAGTTGCTGGTCGAGTTAAAGACTGGACATAGACTGCATTTCTATGTAATATTTCTAATACTTGTATGTAATACTTCTAATGTAACATTTCTATGTAAGACTGCAATATTTTAGTTTTTAAGCTCAATAAAATCAAAGTAATGTCTGTATGTCCACATGAAGAAGCAAGCACTCTCGTCAGCAACTATTTCAGCTCGCGTTCTCCAGCAATTTAAAATCACATTCTTTTTAACTGACGTTGCAGCGAAAACAGGATTTAAAAGAATCTATATTTTTAACTTATGTAACTTAATTACATTGACTTTAGTAACTGTAATCAAATTACATAAATTTAAAATGTAATTTATTACATAATTGTGTTCCCCAAAAATGTAATTAGAATACAGTAACGCGTTACTGTGGAACGCGTTACACCCATCTCTGTATATTAAGGTTTGGTGATATGGACGCAAAATTCTATGACAATACTTTCTGGTATTTATTGAGATAACAATATTGATGACAACAATTCATATGTGTTCACTGAGAGACAAAATAGTCTAAAATAGTTTATTTATTCTACCTGCTTATTCTATTCTATCCTGCAGAGCTCAACCACAATCAAACACACTGAAGAAGCAGGTCATGCTTTTTAGGATCATCTGAAATACACAACAGATTAAAAATCAACTTAGGAGAGCAGTGGGCAGAGTTTGAGTTTTGATTTTGAGTATTGCTAATGCTAATTTACTGTTTGGAATACTATAAAATAGCATAATTTCTTCATTCTGTAATAATAAACCATATGTCTAGTCACAAAGAATGAGTATTTCAAACACTCAACTAGTGTTAAGAAGTTGATTTAGAGTGGAAGTATGTCAATAAATCTCTTTTGTAAACAGGCTTAAGCATGCAAAACTATTGCATACAAACTACTGTGAATTAATTCATCACACAGACAATTTTACTATAGGTTTTGTCGTTATATCTTGGGGAGAGTTTTTACAGGTATATTGCAAACAACAACATATAATAGGCTGAATTAATATAAAACCTGACTGAGACTAATCACAGAACAAAATACAAACAAATGCAGTAGACTAATTATTTTATTTTAAAATATTAACTTTAGAAAACAAGGGATCTTCAAAGAAACACAGTTTTTACAAATGGTATTTTCCGAAGAGAAGCTTGATTCATTTTTAATAGTTGATAATTTTGAAGCATCAGAGTTTTGAGTAGATGTTTTAGTGGAGCATATCTCTGTTTTGAGTACAAATATCTTAAATCCAGAAGATTACCATATTTAATGCTGGTTTCGGAATGATATGAGGGTGAGTAAAATATGAAAGAGATGTAATTTTGCATTTAATTTTACTTGTTTACATTTTAAAAACATCCATCATGCCTTTTATCTTATAACAACCTACTAGAGCAATCACCACTGTGTGCATAATAAATTTTTTCCATTTAATGCTGTTTTACCTCAGCCGTTTACACAAGTTAATACCCCACGGTGTTGTCAAACACACAAGAGACCCCTTGCAGAGTCCAGGATGTGTTGCTACCGCGGATCAGAGTCGATTAATGCACAAACGACGCTCCCTCATTCATCAGAGCCCGGTTTTATGATGCAGTCACCATAATGATCATGCACATCTGCCACGATGGTGCTATTTAATGTCAAGTGTGTTTAGCGTATGATAATAAGTAATGGGAATCCCCTTCCTGAATCGTGATTCTTAGTAGCAACCAACTGCAACTGAGCGACTGAATCTTGGTACTTTGAAAGGTGGCTTGACCAAGAGCTGTGAAGCAGCATTTCCTCAGGCACATTTGTTAATATTCAGCAATAAATTGTGTGTGAACATGTTATGAATTCTTCTCACAGATCTCAGAGCACCAGCACTGCTAATGCTGTTGCTAAGCTACTGGCAAAGTGATGTCGTGGAAGGAATTTAGACTGCCTGTGCCAGATATCAAGTGCCTTTCTTCATATCTTTTAAGCCATTGTCATTGCCTTGTTGATCATTCTGATCATCCTTTTTTATCTATTGTTTTTAATATTTGAACCTGTTTAACCCTTGTGTGTTGTTGGGGATGTTTTTATTAGGGCTGCTCAACAAAAATAGCATTGGAAAAATCTGATATTGCGATATTTTATTTTTTTGTGATAAAAATTTCTGTGATATAAATACAGTTTCATAAGATAGTTTTGAATAGCACTATTTGACGGTTTTCTGAAGAGTCTAATGTTGTGTTCACATCAGACGCGGCACGCACAAATAAATCACACTATTCATGCATAAATAGACATGTGAACATTTTGAGTTTACTCACTTTATTCACGCATCAAATTCACTTCACAATAGACGCATATTTGTGTCATGGGCAGGGCTTCTGTCTGCCTGTCTAGCTTCATTGCTAAATGGCTAACATGGACTTTTTATTGAGATAAAAGCTGCTTTTATGTGCTTTAGGAAGGCTTAAAAACTGTGTATATTTATTCTGTGCCATGTCTTGAGTCCACTACGAGATCAACGGTTCCCAACAGTGGGGTCCCGGCCCACAAGGGAGCCTCAGCAAGCTCTGTGGGGGGTTGCATCATATTTTAAATATTTTTTTTTGCAGTGGACCATTCGGAGAATGATCATGTTGCCTTAATTCGTTTTATCCCCTGGCTGACCAAAAAATGGACAAATTTGTAATTCGTCCTCCACAAAAAAGACTCTCACTGATTCGCTTTTAGCAGCTAATACTAATGATCTAAGCATACTGGACCCAGGTGAGGAAGCTTCAAACATTTCAGGTCACAGCGCTAGCAACACTGGAAACATGAAATGCAGGAAATACTGAGATAGTTACCTAAACTATGGTTTTATTCCATTTTCTCGAAGCAAAGAGTTCCTCACCCAGCCACAGTGTATTTTCTTCTCCAAAGTTCTTGCTAACAAATGCAAACAAGGCTGTCCAAATTAATAAGACATTTGCAGACTACTCATCCCCAACACCGTGACAAGCCCAGAGCTTTTTTTTTTGAGCACAAGGCAAAAGCATTGACACACACCCAAAATGAGATGAGGGATGTCACAGCTACTGACAAGAAACCTGTAATTATTTTGGTAATGTTGAGGGTGGCCTTACATTTTTTTCCGGGTGAAAAGGGGGTCTCAGGCACAAAAAGGTTGGGAACCACTGCACTAGATCCTTTCAGAGGCACACCCAGCTCTGTAAGTTCATCAACTCCTCCAGAAACTATACCTGGATGATAGAGGCTTTCAGCTGTGCTTCTGACTGAACCGAGTTCAGTTTGATGAGCTGTTATCGGTGTCAGCAAAAGGATTTCCCCTCTGGACACCAAAAACATGCACTATGTCATAATCACACCTCTACAAGAGCAAGCTCATGATTGGTTGACGCAGTGCAAATGTCTGCTGAAATTCAGATTTTCCAACTCGAGCCGCCTCATTCTCGCGAATCAAGCCGCAGGATGTCTATTTGCGTCTTTGAATTGACTTAACATGTAAATCACTCAAGCTTGACGCTGTTTACGCGTCTAGTGTGAATGCAGCATAACAATATTTAAGTACAGAAATTTTATAAATCACAATGCAAAAAAATGCTTTTCTTTTGTCTCATTTCTAGTCCAAAAATAAAAACGTTCTTAGATCAAGTAAAAACATTGTTTTGTGCCAGATGAAATAACACAAAATTGAGAGTTTTTCGCTAATTATCTGCCAGTGGAGTAATTTTGTTTTCACTTCGAAATGTAAATATCTGGACAGGGCTCGAAATTAACCTTTTTACTTGGTAGCACCGGTGCTCCCAACTTCAAAAATTTTGGAGCACCAGAAAAAATTTAGGAGCACCCACCAAAAATGAATAAGCACCACTCTAAATTGTATATTAAGGCATTTATTGTATTTGAAAACAGCATAAATCAGGACTAACAACAACCAGTAATAAATATCTAACTAATGCTGTGATTACTTATTGATATCTGTGCAATAATTCCAAAATGAATGTCTAATAATTATAAAATATAATTAATGATGATGATGATGATGTCAATAATACTTGCAGTGAATTACATTTCTCATTATCATGCTGCCTTGAATGTGCTTGAATGCAAGTTATGTACTGTAAAAGGTCCTGCTGTTATTTTATGAAAAATAAATTTATGGTTTGCATCAAACACAAATTAAGCATTGCAGTAAGTAATATTTATTTTGCACTATTGTTTTTATATGCATGTCAATTTAATAAATAATATTTCTGCTACAAAACAAACGTAAGATTATAATAAATCCTTCAATCCAATGCTGAAAGCTGCAAGGCAGTCATCAGTAAATAAAAAAATAATATACATCTCAAGAAAGAATGGACCAAAGAAAGTAAGAAAAGTCTCACTTCTGCCACTAAAAGTTTTGGTTTCAGTTTGTGTCATTTTAAATGCTCGGTTTTGTAATGCGGTGATTTTCATTTTTCTGTGTTTGTGGAAAAGCAGGCGAGTCAGCCGACCCAATATAAGAGCAGGCAGAGCAGGATTCTCGTGATGACCACTGGCGCAAATACCGTTCTTTGTTATGAGCCGCAGATTCAGTTTAAACTTAGTAAAGGCGAGCTTCTTTGGTGATGATGTGTACAGTGTTGGGTTTTACATTTAGCGGACATTTGCGCTGAGCACGCAGTGAATGCAACGCAGCGAGATTCGGGCACCTTCTCCGAAAACACTCGATTGATCTCGGCTGGCGCCCTTAAAAGCTCCCTGTTTTCTGACAGCGGAAAGCCTTGAGTGATTGACAGCTAATATGAACCAATATAGTGGCAGGGAAGTCCGATTCAGCCCGTTTTTAGAAAAAATCTAAACAAGTCGCACTACAACCATTTTATGCAGTCGCATAAATGCTCTCAAATATATTATGAGGTCACATAGATAAAATTTCGGGCGCATATGTGACTAAAATGGTCGCAATTTCGAGCCCTGCTGGATTAGAAATAAAGACAAAAATTCTAAGACAAAAAAAATTTTATAAATTGCGAATAAATACAGTGATTTTAAATACAGTGCATCTGTAATGTATTCATAGCACTTGACTTTTTGCACATTTTTTTATGTTACAGCCTTATTTAAAAATGAATAAATTCATTTATTTCCTCAAAACTCTACACACAATACCCCATAATGACAATGTGAAAAAAAGTTTTTGAAATTGTTGCAAATTTAATAAAAAAAAAACCTGAAAAATCCCATGTATACAAGTATTCACAGCCTTTGCCGTCAAACTCTAAATCAGTTCAAACTCTAAATCAGTCCAACTTGCCGTCAAACTCTAAATCTGTCCAAACTCTGTCCTTGAGAGCCCCACCTGCTAGGAAGTTTCTAGTATGTCTAGTAAGAGCTTGAGTAAAAACCTTAAAAAATCACATGTACATAAGTATTCACAGCCTTTGCTCAATACTTTATTGATGCATCTTTGGCAGCAATTACAGCCTCAAGGCTTTTTGAATTTTTGAAGGCTTGGCACACCTGTCTTTGGGAATTTTTGCCCATTCCTCTTTGCAGTACCTCTCAAGCTCTATCAGGTTGGATGGGAAGCAATGGTGTACAGTCATTTTCAGATCTCTCTGCTGCATTCATCTTTCACTCTATCCTGACTAGTCTTCTAGTTTCTGCTGCTGAAAAACATCCCCACAGCATGATGCTGCCACCATCATGCTTCACTGTAGGGATGGTATTAGCCTGGTGATGAGCGGTGCCTGGTTTTCTCCAAACTTAATGCCTGACATTTCGTCCAAAGAGTTCAATTTTAGTCTCATCAGACCAGAGAATTTTGTTTCTTATGGTCTGAAAGACCTTCAGATGCTATTTGGCAAATTCCAGGTGGGGAGTGGCGTCCGTCTGGCCACTCTACCATACAGGCCTGATTGGTGGATTGCTGCACAGATGGTTGTCCTACTGTAGGGTTCTCCTCTCTCTATAGAAGAACGTTGGAGCTCAGACAGAGTGAGCTGCGTTATTGATCAGCTTCCTGACTAAGGCCCTTCTCACCCGATCACCCAGCTTAGATGGCCGGCCAACTCTAGGAAGAGTCCTGGTGGTTCCAATCTTCCACTGACGGATTATGGAGGCCACTGTACTCATTGGAACTTTCAGAGCGGAAAAAAAAAATCTGTAACCTTCCCCAGCCGTGTGCCTCGAGACAATCCTGTCTTGGAGGTTTACAGACAGTTCCTGTCTTTTTTTCATGCTTGGTTTGTACTTTGACATGCACTGTCAACCCTGGGACCTTATATAGACAGGTGTATGCCTTTTCAAATCATGTCCAATCAACTGAATTTACCACAGGTGAACTCCAATTAAGCTGCTGAAACATCTCAATAATGATCAGTGGAAACATAATGTACCTGAGCTCAATTTAGAGCAGGGGTGTCCAAACTCGATCCTGTAGGGCTGGTGTCCTGGAGAGTTTAGCTCCAACCCTAATCAAACACACCTCAACCAGCTAATCAAGCTGTTACTAGACATACTAGAAACTTCCTGGCAGGTGCGTTGAAGCAAGTTGGAGCTTAACTTAGCAGGACACCAGCCCTCCTGGACCAGGTTTGGACACCTCTGATTTAGAGCTTCACGGCAAAGGCTGTGAATACTTATGTACACGTGATTTTTCAGGTTTTTTATTTTTAATAAATTTGCAACAATTTTAAAAACTCTTTTTTTTTTCACATTGTCATTATGGGGTATTGTTTGTGTAGAATGAATTTAATCCATTTTGGAATAAGGCTGTAACATAAAAAATAGTGAAAAAAGTGAAGCGCTATGAATACTTTCTGAATGCACTGTATAGTTCTTTAGCTCCTGGTCAGCTATAGTCCAAACTTAACATTGCATATCTTTGCGATGTGATTATTGTGAATTTGCACACTGCGATATCGATATTGTGCAGCCCTAGTTTTCATCCACTCTGGGTTGATTTTGAGTCTTAATTTGTCCACAACTTTTTTGTGTTTCAGCAAATGGAATGTTTTTTTTTGGTGACAAATAATATATTGACACATATTTTGGGAAGGGGCAGCATGGTGGCACAGTGGGTAGCACAATCGCCTTACAGCAAGAAGGTCGCTGGTTCGAGCCCCGGCTGGGTCAGTTGGCATTTCTTTGTGGAGTTTGCATGTTCTCCCCGTACTCGCGTGGTTTCCTCCAGGTGCTCCGGTTTCCTCCACAGTCCAAAGACAAGCTCTACAGGTAAATTGAATAAACTAAATTGTCCATAGTGTATGTGTGTAAATCTAAGAGGGTGTTTGTATGGGTGTTTCCCCGGTGTTGGGTTGCGGCTGGAAGGGCATCCGCTGCGTAAAACATGTGCTGGATAAGTTGGTGGTTCATTCCACTGTGGCAACCCCTGATTAGAAAAGGGACTAAGCCGAAAAGAAAATGAATGAATGAATGAATGATATTTTGGGAAAATTCTTAGAAAATTTTCAAAAACTCAACAATATACTCTGAGCTAATTTACCACTCTTTTATTGTTCATGGTTGTTTTTGCCCTGTTGACTTCCATAAATGTTTAAAAATTACACCGTTTACCAACAGGGAAAACCACCAACAATCAAGAATGCATACTTATATACCGCATAGCTTTGTTATAAAAAAAAATATTAATATAACGTAAGTCAATGGAGCAAAAACTGCCACAAACATAACAAAAGAGTAGAACATTTGAACAGTACACAAAGGTTAAAATGGCATTACATGCTTTGTCATGTTTTTTTTTCATATTGTTGTGACTTCCAAATGCATATCACCAGCTAATCACCAGCTTTTTTTACAGAGGTATTGAGTTACTACTTTGTTATTGTTGAGATGTCAATACTGAAGCTGCAAAATGTGCTCTCAACACTGTTTTGCTGTTTTGACAGTAAGCAATACACAGTGAAACCAGGTGAATGTCAGTTTCTGTCTGCAGTAGGGCATTTGGAAGATAAGGCTCACAGCAGACTTCAGGTCTCCTCCCATTGGTTGCTATTGGGAAGCACTCATTTATCCGGTTCTCTCCAGGCGTAGCGATCAGTTAGACTCGGTCATCTGTGGGGCTTTCCTCTATTAGCAATGCTTCCCTATAAGTGCTCTGATTGACTGAATGTGAGACACAAAGAGATGGAGTGCTTCATGCTCATTGGAGAAGGCCAATTAATCGGACAATGCAGATTTCCTGATTGGTTACACAGTTTTGATTGAATTAGAAATTAAATTCGAGCTTGAGTTTTAGCTGCATTTTGAGGACTCGCTTCAGACCTAGTTGACCACATTTATTACTGGTGCCTCCTCATACAATGTGTGCTTTGTGACTTTAAATAATCTCTAAAGGACAAAATTGCATTCCATTGACATGTCAAATGCCTGTCTGGACACATTAAAGGGAAATGACGTAAGCTGTGTTTTTATTACCTTGCAGAATTGTGGAAAGTGAAATTAGTTTTGGTCAGTGGTGTGCTGGTCTAGGTGCCTTCTCGTGGACGTGTGATGTGTACAAGGACATGCATCTGAAACATACAACAAAAAGTATCCTGCAGCGTATTTCAGATTCACAAAATCTAGAGGATTTGTCATATGAATGTGCAACGAAATACAACTGGAGCAATATTTTTCAGTAGTTTTAGTTCAGTTTTGCAAAAATGTAGGCATGTAATTGCAAAGAGCCTGGGTTGGAAAATACACCTAATGGAAACATTAGTTTAGCAAAAAAATAACATTCAATTTATTACTATAAAATTCCATTTATTTTTATTATAAAAATATATTTTTAACCCTTACATGAGGTGTTTTTTTAGGCAGTTTTTTACTGCCTAAAATATTTTTCACATGAGGTTGTTTTCCTGGCAACACGATTTTATTGCTCATAAAACAGCAATGGATATAGGTTATTTAACCTGTATTTACCAATGTGCCCCTACAAAATAAAATTGTGCCCTTATTGTATGTATTAAAAAAAAGAGCTCAGACGGAGCTTTGGAGGGCAGAAGCTTGATAAAAACACTTTTGTTTACATAAACAAAAGACATTTGTTGACATAAGGAAAGTGAATGAGGTTTGTCTCATGAATACAATTTGTATAGCACATTTGATATGTCATCATGATTAAGAGGAGTTCCCCTTTGAGTTGAGTTGAACAATGAAGTTTAGTGTTAAATATTATAGTGCTAGTGAGTCTGAGCTGTTCAAATATTATAATTATTAATAAACAAAATTATATTTATATATATATAATTAAATATTTCAAGGCAAAGGAAAGAGAAGGGCCATGAGTTTTTGCATGATGTTGCCCTTTTGTTTCTCTGCATGAAGCAATCTGTCAGTTTCAGTTCCTCAGAGGAGTTTTGTTTCATTAAACAAGACCTGTGAAGCTTACACCATGTCTACACAGACTGTAACACATCTTAAGCTCAAAGACATTTTTTTATTTGACATGCTGCAAAGCTGCTTCAGCCACATATTTTTATATATTTACATAAAACTAAAAAAATAAAAATTTATGTTAACCCTAAAATCTGTATTCATAGTTGAAGTAATAGTTTTAATTTAGCGTTATACTGTATTATATTTTCTAATGTAATATTCTGAATTCTGCTTTGTATTATTACATATTTTGATGTAATATCCAATATAAACATGGCTTTCATCCAAATATAGTTCTACATTATATGCTATAATTACATAACCATGTGTAAGCCAAATTGTATATCACAAATCATAATATTCATATAAAAACCTACAAAGACCTACTTCTAACAAAATTCTGATGTGTGCAGATGAGGACACTTTACTGTTCAATTAGGCCATTTGTGAATGCAGTGACACCGTAGGCCACATAAAAAATGATATGGATATTCTGAATTTCATTCAATCTACATATTCATTTTATATAAAACAATGGTCTCAAACTTATTTCCTGGAGGGCTACAGCTCTGCATAGTTTAGCTCCAACCACCTCCAACTCACACCTGCTTAATAGTCTCTAGTAGTCTTGATTAGTTGGATCAGCTGAGTTTGAGGGTTTGAGCAAAACTGTGCAGAGCTGCAGCCCTCCAGGAATCCAGTTTGAGACCTATGATATAGAAGTATACAAACTTCAGTCAGACTTCCGTAAGTAGAAATACAAGCAATAGAAAATTGGGTTACTGCAAAACTTTGTTGCCAGTAACAATTTCCTTAGTTTTCATTTATTTTCATTTATTTATTTTCTGTTGTGTGTTTATTTTGTTACTAAAGTTTTGGGATTTGTGAGCAGTGTTGGGCAATAACGTTACTGTAACGGCATTACTTTTGACAGTAGCTAATACTGTAACGCATTACTTTTTAAATATATAAACTTTGTTATTGTTACAATGTGATGCGTTACTTGGTAAGTTAACTAATTTTGGCTGCAGTCTAGCCCACATCTTCCTGTTTACAGCGGCGACGCATTGTGGTATTGGTGGATGCCAACCAACCATCATAAAGAAAACGTGACGTGTATGAGGCGCCAGACTGGACAAAAGTTTAGCGAAAGCAGATAGAGCGAATCCACTCGAGGTACACCAATTGTGCGCACGCGAGAGACTGAATGCATGCAAGAGAGACCAAGTGTGGTCAAGTGTGTGCACACAGGACAGCCTAATAACATTACTATTATTAATTACTATTACTAACACTACTATATGTTTGTTGTTTCATATAAAATAGCAAACATTTGTTATCTGTATAACAAAATTGATTGGTTTAGTAGACACAGTGAAACATTTCTGTTATATTTCAGAACACAATATTTAGTGTATAGTGTTGCATTGCTCAGAAAAATGCTGTGATTTATTTTGTTATTGTTTTCCATATTTTTCTAGATGTTATACAACAGCAGATTTTGCACTTTGAATATACACAGCTTTGAATATACACAGCTTACTTTCTTACTTTTTTTTTATACACAGCTGTTTTTCATACTCAAGCTGTGAAAAAACATGTTTAAGGGTTAAATACATCAACTTTTATGATGCTGAAGCAACTTTAGTTTTTGCTTTTTTGTTTACAAATATATTATTAGCTGGTTTATCCCCTTGTGATATATATATATATATATATATTAGGGCTGTCAAAATTAGCGCGTTAACGCATCAGATTAATTAGAAATATTTAATGCGTAAAAAAAATTAACGCATTTAACGCAGTTGCAGTTTTTTAAATTCCTGTTGTGGCCGACGTGTGTTCAGGGCCAGCGCGTCCGTAGGGCCGACCTAGGCGGCCGTAGAATAATGAGCGAACCCCCCCGGTTATCACTTTCATCCGCAACACCCACCCCCTCCCTCCTGGTCCTTACTTTCATCCGGAAACCGGTCACTTTCTATTTCACTTTCGAGTTGAGGGCGGGTGGCATGATTGCAGTTCGCCTAGAGAGCCAGTTCAGCTTGCTTTGACCCAGCGTGTGTTTAATGTGTAAAGAAATATGGATAAGACCAAGGAAGTGCTTTTAGAAGGAAAGTTTCAGTATAAAAAACTTAAGGTTGCATCACCTGAAGGGAGTGTGCTGTACTGTGCGTTCTCTCTCTCTCTCTCTCTCTCTCTCTCTCTCTGTGTGCGTGCGTGTTGTGTGTGTTGTGCCCCGATTATGTCAATAGACTGGACTGTCTTAGCAACTGGCTAAATGTTAAGGAGGACTAAGCTAAATTGTTTCTACTTTATAATTAATGTTCTCAACTCGCAATACAACTTTACAATGAATACAATTGTTTGTACTCAATACTTTATTATTATTATTATTATTATAATTTTCCAATTTCCATATTTGCAATGTCTGCATTTTGGATTTTTTTTATTCGTGATTATTCATGATTAATCATGATTAATTACTTTCGTGATTAATCATGATTAATCACAAAAAAGGTGTGATTAATTAGTTAATTGATTTAATCAATTGACCAATTGACAGCCCTAATATATATATATATATATA
>CAIGQZ010032551.1:4209792-4225589 GCA_903798205.1 Danio tinwini | reverse complement strand
CTTTTTTTGTTAATTGCTGTAATTCCTGAGAGTTTCTAGGATCCCAGATGATTTGAACCACTGTGTCTGCGTTTTTTTTCCCCCTCATGCATGTGGATGGAGGCCTCTGAGACCTCTTTCATCTCACTGCTGCTATTCTAAGCCTGTGTGACGTTGCTTTTGGCACTAGGTGAGAATGCATCTCGTTTCCACAGTGTAAACATGCAGACAAGAGTAAACACAATGCATGTAAAGCTCCCCGACTATCATTCCTTGAGGTGAGACCAAAGGGATTGAACACAAACCTGAAAAAAGCCAATTTTGCATCTTCACTTCAGTTGTTTGTCTATTTTTCTCTTTCCTTAATCATTACAGATATCTCTTGTGAATTGTGGAGCTTTGTTTTATTCCACTGTCTGTGATTTGTCAGTTTTTGGAGGAATGACATTCACAGTCAGCCTATTATATTGATGCGGTCTGTGCTCTGAGAATAAAAGGAACACACTGTCTCTTGAATTTGTTTTTCTTCCCCGCTTCCTTTTTCACTTCTGCTTTTTCAATTTCCCGCTCAGATGAGCAAGCTAGCGTGCAAAATTGCTAGGTGTCCCTTCGTAATAGACAATGTCTATGCTCTGCATTTTAAAAAGTGTTGACAGCTGTCTCCTCGTGCACTTTTCTGAGACATGATCTCCATTCATTCAATATCAAAAGCATTATTTTTTGCAGTGTTTGTTTTGTTCTTGCATTTCACTTTGCTTCAAATATGATGGACAATTAATCATCGCTCCCAGTGTAAAGTGGCCGGGTTTAGTGTTTCCTCTTTGGCACATGCACGCAGAAGAGTCAGCAGTCAGTGGTGAGTCTGAGTAATGGGTACAAAGGTCACTGTTCGCGGCACGCTGACATTTTCTGTGGCATTACAGTGTTTTGATGAGCTCTTTTTGATGTGGATTACAGCAGGATTGAGGACTAAGATTAGGAGGATGGATGTCTTCTGCCCTCCAGCTGTGTTTTGCTCATATTGCTTCCCTGAGCCTGGTCTCAGAACAGCAGGAGGGCGACTTTTCTGAGGTTTCTTAGTAGAGATCTTCAATCAGTGACAGTCCTTGAACTCAGGCAGGTGTATTTTAGGAGTAGAAAAACATTGGACACTTTGTCTTTGTTTTTTCCAATGCTGAAAAATAAAGATTTCATAGGCTGTAAGGAGAGAAGAAGCCAATGAATTGTTTAGTGTTTGCTTAATATTTTGTTTAGTGTCAAAATGTCATTGTATGTTTGATTTTAGTAGAGACATGGCTTCTAAATAGAAATCTGATTTTGCAATATTGTTTTTCCTTCTATAAATATTGCGATATGAGTACAGTTTCACAAGAAACTGTTTGTTATAAGAGCTATAAGTTTGAACTGCTCTATTTGACGGCTGTCAATCTACAGTTCTAGAATCTAACAGAAATGGCCCATTTCCACTGAGTGGTATGGTACAGTATAGTTTGTAACTTTTTTATGGCCGTTTTCACTGTTAAAATGTACCTTGAAGCTAACCTTACCATACCACTTTTTGGGTACCCTTTCTAAAGGGTACCTAGCACGGCATATTGGTTTACAGAGAAGCGTCACCAGTGCGTACACAAGCAGCAAAATGAAAACAAAGGAAGTGCCATTTTTAAAAACACAGCTGAGACATTACACTGTTAATCTGTTTGCAGGGTTTAATTTTTTTTAATTCTTTTTAACAAGTTGTTTTACTATAGTTTATGACAAAAAAAGTTAATAATTAATTAATAAATGTATGTTCCACTGAGAGTTTTTCTGTAAATAAATAATTGTTAGGTTACCTAAGCTCATTTAGATTTGTCCTGTATCATGACATATGTCTGAACGCTTTCTTAACTCCCTGTTTTTACCATGGTTTAAAAAAATGTTGTAAAAGCTGTTTTAAACAATAGAATGACTGGACGACCATTAGTTAACAGTCGCCATTAGTTACATGCAGTAAATGAATATTCAACCTGATTTTGTAAGTCCAATGTTTTTTTTTTCCTCAATTGTACAAATACCCTGCTGATTTAATGAACAAATAAATACATGGCTATTAATATTTGTGCTATCTGCATTTAAAATATATAAGGACATGCTGTCTTAATAACTTTATTAAAAGTTATTTAACATGCCTCTTTAATAACTTTTTTATGAAGCATTTGAGCAGTTTTATTAAGGACTATTGAAGACATTTGTATTAAAGAAGCTGAATCTATTGAGGAAAACAAATGCTCATTTGCGATTCATTAATAGATCTCTCACTTCGTGCAGTCTCACAGTTATTTTGTGAAAACATAAGTAAAGCGTTTAGTTTTTTGTGTAGAATTTGTGAGATCCCAAATCATAACCCGGTTGTTGCAGTCATTTGCCACATCACAACTGGTGACATTGAATTAATGTAGTTGCAAACTCTACAATTATGTTTATTGCATTGAAAAATGCATAAAAATATGACTTTAATTTGATATTTTCCAAAACATGTTTATGCTAAAAATTAGCTATAACTTGTGCAAAGGGGATCTATGCAAAAATCTTTAATAAGGGGTTTAAACACAGGTGTGTGGCAACAGTGAATATGACTAACTTCCATTGGTAAAAATGTGTTTTATACAAAAAAATATATAATCACACTTGATTAAAACATTCTGCAGAAACACTTTGATTGACATTCTGTCTTTGTACGTGTCATCAGAGGAGTAAAGCCCCACCCATAAGGGGCAAATTCTCCATCATTGGCATATGGCATTGGTCATGTTTTGAATCTGCCACTATGCTGACACATAGGCATATGTAGTTCCACCTTCTTATGAAAAGATTACAATCTCATTTGAATTTAAAGCCCGAGTCACCAGAATGGCACAAGCATTTTTAAAGCATAAAAGGGGCAGTTTCAAAGAGTTATAAACATTATTGTGATGAAACTTCACATAAACACTATGGACATCAGACACTTATTTTACGGCTTGTAAAAGGGGGCATAATAGGTCCCCTTTAAAGTCGATGTGTGACTTGTGTATGAATATGCAGTAGATCAATAATTCACAATGCGTTATCTTAAAGTCTAGATATTCATTCCCTTTGGTCAGCAGGAGAAGAGGCATCTGTGTCTTTCAGTAGATAAAAATGCTGCATAATGGCTGTGCAGCACAACAAAGGTGCTCTGAATCCTAATGGCAACCTGGACTGGTGTTCAGCTGTGCATAGGAAGGGAGGGTCATGGAACAAACTGCCTCTAATAGAAGAAAACACAAACTGCACAATAGCGAAACTGAGAGAAAAAAAAAACAAGCCCTGAAGATAGTGGCGTTTGATCAAGTCCCCTGCTCATTATTCGTCCATGCTCATTACTACTTGGCTGTCATATATGTGATTTTATCATGACACCAGGTCATGCGGATGCTGAGGATTTTAACAATGGCATTCAAATCCTGCCTGAAGCGTGAGTCTGGGAAAAGCTTGCTCAGACACAAGCAATCTGTATTCAGACCTCACTTACTCACTTAAATATTCATCCAGAGCAGTACCGGCTGGTTACGATTGTCTGTGTGTGTTACGCTAATGGTACTGAGTGCACCTGCCATTGTGTTTTCATTACCAACCAACCACTTAGTGACGGATCTTTAATTTTTTTAATGGTGTCTTACCTGCCATCCTTTTATATTAGCTTTTTCATGCTCGTTCTCAACCAGATGTGACAAAATAAAGGCTACCTATCTGACAGGAGCACATCTGATCTTATTTGCTCTCCGTTTCATACAACATGTTACAGAGCAAGAGTCTGTGATTTTTCAGCGCAACCCAAAATTGATTTTGACACACGCTTTTGTTATGAAAACTCAAACTGATCTGTAATTGAGTCCTCAAAAGATGGTATGCTACAGAAAAGACCAAAGCACCTGCAAACAAAGTGATTCTCAGTGGAAATACGCCTCTGCACTTGTCGAATGATTGAGTCATACAACCAAAAAGATCATTCTGGAATTAAAATTCTATAAAATAATGAAAAGTATATCATGTAAATAATGAAAGTCAAAGAGCTTCTATTTTGCCCTTTTTACAATGTTTTTGGTGTCTCCACAATGTGTTTGACATTTCAGCTCAAAATACCTCTTAGATAATTTATTTTACCCTATTGAAATATTGAAAAATTTTAGCTGTTTAGTGCCTGTGTGTACAGTTCATCTGGACAGTATAGCGCTTCACTTTTTCCATATTTTTTTATGTTACAGCCTTATTCCAAAATGAATTAAATTTGTTTATTTCCTTAAAATTATACACACAATACCCCATAATGACTATGTGAAAAAGAGTTTTTGAAATTGTTGCAAATTTATTAAAAATAAAAACCTGAAAAATCACTTGTACACAAGTATTCACAGCCTTTGCTCAATACTTTGTTGATGCACCTTTGGCAGCAATTGCAGCCTCAAGTTTTTTTGAATATGATGCCACAAGCTTGGCACACCTGTCTTTGGGAATTTTTGCCCATTCCTCTTTGCACTACCTCTCAAGCTCTATCAGGTTGGATGAGAAGCGACGGTATACAGCCATTTTCAGATCTCTCCAGAGATGTTTAATAGGATTTAGGTCTGGGCTCTGGCTGGGCCACTCAAGGACATTCACTGAGTTGTTGGGAAGCCACTCCATTGCTATTTTGGTGGTGTGCTTTGGGTCATTGTCCTGCTGGAAGATGAACCGTCACCCCAGTCTGAGGTCAAGAGCACTCTAAAGCAGGTTTTTATTCAGGATGTCCCTGTACATTGCTGCAATAATCTTTCCCTCTATCCTGACTAGTCTTCTAGTTCCTGCTGCTGAAAAACATGGTATGGGATGGTATTAGCCTGGTGATGAGCAGTGCCTGGTTTTCTCCAAACGTAACGCCTAGCATTCACTCCAAAGAGTTCAATTTTAGTCTCATCAGACCAGACAATTTTGTTTCTTATGGTCTAATAGTCCTTAAGATGCCTTTTGGCAAATTCCAGGCAGGGAGTGACTTCCGTCTGGCCACTCTACTATACAGGCCTGATTGGTGATTGGTGATTGATGGTTGTCTTTCTGTAAGGTTCTCTTCTCTCCACAGAAGAATGCTGGAGCTCAGACAGGGTTATTGATCACCTCACTGACTAAGTCCCTTCTCCTCCGATCCCTCTGCTTAGATGGCCAGCCAGCTCTAGGAAGAGTCCAGGTGGTTCCAAACATCTTCCACTTAGATGATGGAGACCACTGTGCTTCTCTTCAGAGAAGCAGAAAATTTTTCTGTAATCTTCTCCAGCCTTGTGTACAATCCTGTCTCAGAGGTCTACAGACAATTCCTTTGTCTTCATGCTTGGTTTGTACTTTGACATGCACTGTCAACCCTGGGACCTTATATTGATAGGTGTATGCCTTTTCAAATCATGTCCAATCAACATTGAATTTACAGAATTGATGTTTATGAGATATGTTGTGTGATGTTTGTGAGATACGTTGTGAGAAAGTACACCAAAACATGGCATTACACTTGTAATATGGTAACTGCCTACTACATTCATTTAATAATTTGCTTACTTTAAGTACACAAATAACACAATTTGGGTTTGTTTATTCAATATTCTTTTTGTGTTGAAGTTAATCATGCACACAAAAGTGATATAGAGCATGACACCGTAAGACTGAAGAGTGTTAGTGAAATCTAAACACAAGTGGTCAAAAGAGAACAGTACTGAAACTGTAATGTCTCAATGGACCACTTATGGAAATGGGGACTATAATATGTATAGAGCTAAAATAAAGTGATGCTACGAAAACTTTAATAGTGACTGAAATTGAAACATTATCAGTAATTCTCACAGTAATGGGCCTAAAATAATTAATGTGGTGCTGAACCCTATACACAATCTGCAGAAAACATGTGGTTTTCTAGATCAGCATTCCAAACTCATTTGTGTTGAGTAATGCAAATCCCTCTCTTGGATGTCCGGCCCTAAAGATCCTTTCAGGACTGCGATAGGTACACTGAAAACAGAAGGCAAAAGGTAAACAGAGGCTGTTCACATCGCTCCCTTCAGCCCTCCTCCACAACCTGGCTCAGGTTTCACTGAAAAAGTTGGAAGCCTCTTTCCAAAAGAGTAACAAAGAACAGCACGATCCCTCGCAAAATAGTGCGTCTGGGAGTAAAAAAACTGAGTTTGCTGGCTCTCTTTGTTTACATAATTTTTTTGATGTGTCCTTTATGTTTAAACATGCAAATTAAGTCATTATTAATGATAGGCTACTTTGCCTCATTGAGGTTGAGTGGGAGTGTAACTTGCACTTAAAGCATGTGGGGTTTCTCTTTAGGATCCTATGGGAATAATAACAGAGCGGATATTCTACTGAATGGGTTGTTGACGTTTAAGCTTTGTTCATAACCAGGGTCATGAAGCGCTGCTCCCGAACAGTCAATTTCAGTACAGGGTTATCCTATTACTTTTTTTTTACCCTTTCCTTATTGTTAGACTATTATTTTTAGGCGTTTTTAATCAAAATATTTTAAATCAGAATATATTAAAATAATTGATGATAATTATTATACAGTATGCTTATTTGTATGCTTTATAGGGCTATATAGAATTATATGATAAATAAATAAATAAATAAATAAATAATATATATAATAATAATTAAATAAAGAAACAATTACTACAAAACTGACCACAAAAAATGGACTGATGAAAAATAAACTACAAATATTATTATGAACAAGTAGAAATATTTCTGCAAATTGTGATTATATATTTATTTTGTTCAAAATAACAGCATTTATTTTTAATACGCTGTATATCTGTCTGTCTGTCTGTCTGTCTGTCTGTCTATCTATCTATCTATCTATTTATCTATCTATCTATCTGTTGTCCGTCCATTCATCCATTACCCATCTATCTGTCCGTTGGTCCGTCTGTTCATCAATCCATCCATCAATTCAACAATTTTATTAAGGGCATTTGTTAAATGGAAAATACCTGCATAAAAGGTTTCCGACAAGTTTCTTATTGATTTATAAATAATGACATACCCGAACAGAAGGGAATTATAATAAAGGGAAATGCTAATAATAAACCATGATATTTGTGTACACTGCCATTTGCTTTTTGTGCTTTTTTTTCGGGTTTTACAAATAAATGTTGGCTTTACCTTTCCTCAAGGTACTTTCTTACCACACAGTAAGCAAGTATTATTTATTAAGCCTCAGGTTCATAATCTGACATTGATATTATTAGTGACCTGAATTGCAGTGCTTCAGTCTGTCTCATATGTGATGCAAGATTCCCAGGTTGTAATCCTGATTATGAATCTGGAAAACTTCACCAGAGAGTTTTTTCAGACAATGCGTTCTTTATTTTATACAGGAGTAATCAGCGCTCAAAATGTTGAATGGGGGTCATATGACGTACTGTAGTGGTGTTTCCCATGCCTGTGGAAAATGTTTTAACCCTTATAGACTGAAGGGCAAAGTCTAGTGACCGCAGTTAATGCTGAAGTGGATTCCAGCATGATTAGATCTATTAAACTTAATTCCCTGACAAATTGCAATGTTCCTGTTGCTCCGTATTCAGAGAAATCCAGCTGTGCACAGTAAATAGTTTCTTTTATGTATATACACACACATAAATTTCACAATTACAGATCTGTCAAGCTGGCGTGATTAATCATTCAGAATGTTATTATGCTAGCAGTATAACAGTATTATATTATATTAAATTATATTCAACAGTTCTGTCTGGTTCTCGAATCTGATTGGCTGCAATATCTGAACTCGTAGAGCCTCCTCACCCCTCTGTATTACTCCGCCCACATTGAGTGACAGCAGATCAATAAACTCACTACAGTTTGTCAAATATTGCAGCTGTTGGAAAACATAATGTACTGTTAAGGCTTTTTTAGTCAAGAATGTAGTTGTTTAGATTGCAACTATGCAGTTTATTTATAAGGATAGTGCCTATTTTAGGTATTTATAATTTCAGAGATGCAACGCGTTGGCATCAGCCTGTCATATTGAGACAGTTGATGTTGTCCATCCACAAGATGGTATTTTTACCATATATGTTTTATACCATGCAGGGTTCAACACTAAGGATTTTTTCTACTGGCCCAATCAGGCCAGTGGTTCAGATTTTTACTTGCCCTGCCAAAATTTTTACTAGCCCCACCAAAAAAAATATATTATAGCTATTTCTTAGCCACATACAGTATTTTAAATAATGTTTCAAAAGCCAAACACAATTGTAATACCTACCCTTTTTATTCAGCATAATTTTATATATATATACATACACATTTACAATACCGGTCAAAAAGTTTGGGGTCAGGGTCATGTTTTGTTTTAAAAAAAAAATTCAGTTCATCAAGGCAACATTTATTAAATGTTAAAAAAATTCTAATTGTTAAATATTTATTAAAATTTTTAATAACTGCTTTTTTATTGTATGATGTTTCAAATAAAATTATTACGCCAGTCATTATTGCTTTTATTACTATTACCAATAATAATAATAATAATAATAATAATAATAAAAACAATAATAATTAATATTAGAGTGATTTCTGAAGGATTATGTGACTGAAGACTGGAGTAATGAAGCTGAAAATTCATCTTTAAAATCACTGTAATAAATGATTCAATTAAATGATAAACTACTTTTAAACAGTTATTTTATAGTGCAATAACATTTTACAATTTTACAATGTGTACTGTATTTATGATGAAATAAATGCAGCCTTGGTGAGCAGAAGAAGCTTATTTTAAAATATTTAACAATCATACTGACTCCAAACTTTTAAATTTGACACCCACAGACATCGTCACCAAATATAAATCAGAGAGGTCAGACTTTCTCATACAGAGTCCATTTCAGTTGTCAAGTTTTGTAAAAATATATTGAATTAATCAATCTATTAAAGAAACGTTGGCTAGAATTATGCATTATAGGCTTAAATTATAGAGAGAAATAACAGATAAACCAGATCATGCATCAGATCATGCATCAGATCATGAAGCAGATCAATGTTGATCTTTCTTTTGAGCTGTCAGTGCAGAAATGAACAAAACAGGCCTAGTACAACACATTATAAGATTAAAATATGGAAAGATTATCAGATGATAACTTCGGTCAATCTTCCTAACTGATAAACAGCTCTCGTTAATATTTCAGCATGCTTTCACTTTCGTATTTGACATGAAACGCACATTTCACGCCCTGCTCATCATTCCCACTTCGTATATGGATATTACGCAATCATAATACACTGTGATATAGCCTGGTTCCTTAGTTCGTTGGATTGTTTTGTTTTCTCACTACAATCGATCCGCTCAATCGAGCAGAGACCACCTCATTCAGGCAATCTCGGACCGATTGATTTGGAGCGGATCCGAGCGCGATTCCTGGACTTGCATATGCCAAACGAACCGCGCTAACTGGGGGAAACAAGACATATTCCGAAACAAATGTCTATGTGTGAAAGCACCATAAGATTGTATTTGCACGCAATTGACAGACAGTCACAGCCAAACTTTTGTGACAAGGCAGCACTGGCCAGTGATCATTCTGTACACTGGCCCGAGCGTCTCCCATGCTGGCCCCAGGCCATTGGGCAGTCCTTATTCTCGAGCCCTGCCATGCTGTATGTATACATGAATGTATGTATTTTCTGTCGGCCACTCTTTGTATAACCCTGAGTTACTTTTTGGTTAGCCATCATTCTGTTGAGTCTCCTGTTTTTGTTACTGCAGACTTGTTTAGTAAAAAGAAAGAAAGAAGAAATGTGTTTAGCATTTCTCCTTATCGCAAACACATCAGTAATCTGCTAGTGTTGGCACTGCTTTGGCTTCTTCAGGGTTAATTATTGTGATCTCCCAATTACAACAAAGAAATACTTGGAAATTTTCATTTCATGCTGTTCAGCCTTATAATCTTACAATGTGAGCAAAAATTACCGGTTTTGTCATTACTTTAGACCAGGGGTCACCAATCTCGGTCCTGGAGGGCCTAGTAAGACCTTTATTAGCTTGTTCAGGAGTGCTTGATTAGGGTTGGAGCTAAAATATGCAGGACACTGGCCCTCCAGGAGCAAGTTTGGTGACCCCTGCTTTAGAGATTACGCTAGAGAATCATTCAAATACTAGCTCTAAAGTGATGTTGGTGAAGTAGCAACGGTTTCTGCTGTTTTGACGTCAGCTGTAGATGTGAATGAATGGTGGAGAAAAGTAGTTACTTGTACAAAAGGGTTTTTAGACTCTCCGTGTTTGATTTTCTTTTTGATATACACGATTATGCCGTTGAACTGTTGTATAAAAGCAATATCACATGAGTAGCAATGCTATATGGCTGTTTATCATCACTAGTGGGACTCTAAGGCACAAAAAAATATTGCACTGTTACTCATATGATATTGGTCATATATTATATTATGTTATATTATATTATATTATACTATATTATATTATACGATATTATATTAGATTAGATTATACTATACTATATTATATTATATTATGTTATATTATACTATACTATATTATATTATACTATATTATATTATACGATATTATATTAGATTAGATTATACTATACTATATTATATTATATTATACTATAATATATTATATGATATTATATTATACTATACTATACTATATTATTTTATACAATATCATATTATATTATGTTATTTTATACTATACTATATTATATTATATTATATCAGAAAATAAAATAATACAATAAACTGACTATCAAGCCAAATGCAAGAATACATAAATTAGTTTACCTACACTCACACAATACACAATATTTTATTCAAAATATGATGCATAAATACGTACAAACATATAAAACTATATACAAGTTGATGCCATCTCCACTTGTACAAAAAAAGTTAAAATATATAAAATTAACTAGAAATCATATATACTGTAAATGATATAAGTGTCAGCTTTTAAGTTTATAAACAATATTGTTTTTTGCCATTAAGCTTGACAATAGTACCTTCCATCAAGGTAATTTCTCTTAAACATGATAACCAGGTAAAAGTTCTTTTTTGATAGGAGTTCAGTCATAGAATGGGGAAAATCTGAAAGAACAGGGCATACAAATTTCCAAAAAAGAACTGGGCTTTCCCAAAACATATGTAAGTAGGAGCCAACTGAAGATGTGTTACAAAGGTCACAGTAAGAATTAGATCGATTTTCATCTTAAATGATACTTGCACTCAAATTCTGAGCGACGTACAGCACTCCAGTCACTGGATGGATGCAATCTCTGCTTCAGCCTGGATAATGGAGCTTGTACCCATCTTGTGTCCATCTTGTGTGTGTGTATCTTGTGACCACTCTGAAGAGTGCTTCCTGTGAGCAAGCTCTTTAATGTTCGCTGTGATTGCCGTTGCTCTTCATCACCATTTCAGCAGCACAAGAGCCCTGCCATGCTGACATCTTGATACACACATTTGCCCCATCTCCCATTCAGAACGGATTGAAAAAGCCCTGAAAAGGAATTGGAAGTGCTGAACTCGTATAAGAGAAAAACATGCCGTGTCTATTGTAGGTCGGTTGCTGGGCTATATGTGTGTGTGTGATGATGGTGTTTGCTGTGGACCGTTGTGCTCCACAGGCCTCTTTCTATCCGAAAACACTCCCCCACCTCCTCTCCCACTGCCCTGCCCCCAGCACTGCTATGGAAACTGGCACAGCTGAAGACCCATGCCCTGCTCTCGCTGAGGAGTGTCGTTGACAAAAGCGTTTAGACATGCCTGAATGCCAAAATCCATGCTGTCAGAAGCACAAGGCATGACTTTCTGATTTTCAGCTTTTTATTTTTATTCAGTTCCTCAAAAAGGAAATGCGCCTGGGCCTGTGCAGTGTTGCTTTTTGTTATTTTGTATAATAATCAACACAATATAACAAGTTAATCATTCATTAAAGGGCACCTATTTTACCCCTTTTTCGAGATTTAAAGGGCACCTATGGTGAAAAATCTACTTTTCAAGCTGTTTGGACAGACAGATGTGTATGTATGGTGTATAGACCGTCATATTGGGGTGATATAAACACACCCAGTCCTTTTTTTTCAATTTAACAACATTAAAACGGTGGACCACTTGGAGCGGTTTTCAGACCGACCGCAACTTGACGTAGGAGTGCGGTCCCCCCGCCCACTGAATTGATTGACAGCTGCGTATTAACATGTCTCCGTAGTAACGTGTGTAATCATATCAACTAGACACAGGACCAGGACGTGAGCAAACTAAGCAACCATAAATAAAAGGTCTGTTCAGTTTGCTAGGATCATCAATCATCATCAAATGTGATCAAGAGTGAGTTTTACAAGTTTAAAATGTTTTAAAACAGCGCATGTGTGTAATGAATTACAGCCATTTACTTCATCAACACAGCCGCGTGTCAGAACAATCATAAAAGACGCTTCAATCCCGGTTTGTAGACGTTAAATCAGGTTTATTTTGTACATTAACATAACAGACAGCCATACAGCAGTGGATATTAACCTGTATTCTGTCACATTTGCGTGCAAAAACAGTGCAAAGCTAAACACGCGCTGTCTGTGTGTGCCTGTCAGCGCTGTGTGTGTTTGTGTGTATTTGTGTGTGTGCGTGAACTTTGTAACAACATTGTGTGTGACTCATCCTGCAACTCCACAACATGCATCAAATACTCATTGGTAAAGTTCTTACTTGTTGTTTTTCCTCACAAATGTTACGTGAGATCTTATTCCTTTGTGTTTGTCTGTTGTCTGACGCAGCCGAGGGAGCTGCTGCCAGGCATGTGGAAACGGTGGGCGTGAAGGACTAGCCTTAAAGGCGCAGTACACAAAAACAGCTAGCTTCTGCTAAATGCTACAAAAAAGAAACTTATGACAGGTATAATAAAAAATCTGATGGGTGTTTTGAGATGAAACTTTACAGACACATTCTGGAGACACAAAAGACTTATATTAAATCTGAAAAAAGTGGTAACCTATGTGCCCTTTAAGATCAGTCTTTTGTGTCTCCAGAATGTGTCTGTAAAGTTTCAGCTCAAAACACCCATCAGATTATTTATTATACCTTTCAGAATATTGGATTTTCTGCTCTAAACACATTGTAGCTGTTTTTGTTGTCTGTGCCTTTAATGCTAGTTCTCCCCGCCTACCGTTCCATGTGCCTGTCAGAGTTTCTCCACCTCGGCTGTGTCAGATAAACAGCACAGTGACAGACATGAAGGAAGCAGATCTCATGTAACATTTGTGAGAAATGTTACTATAGTAAGAACTTTGTATTTTTGTACTTGTATTCGTTGTGGAGTTAATTCAAGCATTTCTGCAATAATGAGTCACACACAATGTCGTTACAAAGTTCATGCAAACACACACAGCACACTTGTTTAACTTTGCACTGTTTTTGCACAGCAAATGTGACAGGATACACATTAATATCCACTGCTGTATGGATATTCGTTATGTTAATGTACAAAATAAACCTGATTTAACGTCCACAAACCAGGATTGAAGTGTCTTCTTTTATAATTGTACTGACATGCGGCTGTGGTGATAAAGCCGGTAAAATTGCTGTAATTCATTACAAACATGCACAGTTGTACAAATGTTTTAAACTTGTAAAACTTATTCCTGATCACATTTGATGATGATTAATGATCTCAGAGAGCTGAACAGATCTTTTAATCCCAGTTGTTGGTATGATTATATGCGTTACTACGGAGACATGCTAATACGTGGCTGTCAATTCGGTGGGCGGGGAAACCACACTCTTACGTCACATTGCAGTTGGCCTCAAAATGGGAGGGATTTGGATCCTACTTAATGTCAGGAAATTACAAAAAATAATAATTATTGTCTTTATATCACCCCAGTATGACTGTGGACACACTATACCTATACACAGTTCTGTCAAAACAGCTTCAAAAAGATGATCCACCATGTATTCATTGTAATTTATTTTCATCTTCTGATGGGCAAGTCATTTATTATATAAGAAAAAGGGCCCATAGTAACATCCCCTACCACAGCAATTTCCATTTTTCCTTTTGATATTTGTCACCAGTTTATAAAGAAGTGACTATTTAGTTCTCTTTGACTCATTGGATTGAAACAATGCTTTATTTGCAAATGTTTTATGTGATATTTGTTTTTGAGCATTAATCAAATTTGCATCTTTTTTGTCATTTATGCTATATCTTGAGAAAAGTAACAGTGTTCTTATTGAAAAGTAATGTTTTAATAGTTAATTTTTATAATAGACCTGCTTCATAAATCCAAACTAAATGATTCAGATCAGAGAATTTCAGTCTCTGAATTCTACCATAAGATTGTTTCCTTAAACAACTTTTGAACCTTAATTTTAAATAACTTTATATAACAGAGATTCAGAAGTCCAATAATCATATTCAATTGCCATTTAATAATGTTTGAATATTAGAAGCTCATATGAATGTAATTAAATTGACACTTAGGGGATACTTTTAAGTTCACTTTTGAGTTGGCAGCCACAGTCCTCATTGACTTATGACTTGCCTAGTGCTTCCCATAGGTTTAAAATATACTTGTGGTGGTAGCCGGATTGAAGCACACCTTTAACCCATGGCACATGATTACCTACAATGCAACAAAAAATATATTTTTAACAATATTTTAATTTATTATTATGACACTGTTATAGTCTGTTCCTTTTAATTGGTTGAAGTAAAAAAAGACTGTTGAAAAAAATAATTTAAATCCACTATTTGTTTAACTTTTTTTTCTATTCAGCAGCCATGTGCACCCACTGACAGGTAAAATCTGCTGCTGACATTTACAGTATATATACAGTAATATATAGTATAATATATATAGTATAATATATAATATATATAGTTGTTAAACGTGATATTTAATTAATCTTGTCTCTATTTAACGACTCTTCATTTCGAAACTGCATTTCGTTTCCTTGTACTTGTACATGTGTGATGACAATAAAGTTGAATCTAATCTAATCTAAATCTTCAGTCTTTTGATTCTCTCAGGTAACGTGTCACAGCTTCAGTACACTGCTTCAGTCTTTCGCTTTCACGCTTGTACTAAGTAATTTTAGTGAAAACCTCAGAATACTGTTGGTTAGTTCCTGTTGGTTGTGCAGCTTTTTTACCAAGCAAGTGTGTGGACGCCATAACGGCACGGTTCACTCTGCCTGGTCATGCCAGATCGAGTCCCGTGGAAAAAAAGTGATTGACAGATGGTAATTTGTGTGTAACTTATCTTTATTTATTTATTTATTTATGATTTGGTTATGAGTAAAACATAGGCCATGCGGGTCAGGTACAAATAATTAATTAGTTATGAATTTATTAATTATTCATAAATAATTAGTTCACCTCCACCTATGACGACGGTGCCATGGTCTATCGCCATGTTTCACATTAGACATCGTACGATGCCAAATTGGTCAACATAGCCCAACCCTAAACGCTATACCAGGGAGTACTGAATTAGACAAAAAATAAATGCCATTTGTAAGCTTTGCAATATACATAGTTCTCTGTTCAATCACACTGTGCAGTTTTAATGAATTGGAATGGATGGAAAATAAATTGGAATTTTTATTTGTCTGTCTTGACTTTATCAAGTTGTCAATATAATGTGACACACATACTAATACAAACTATTGCAATATATCACAATAGTTATTGTATCGTGACCCATGTATCGCGATATATATTGTATTGTGGGGCCCTGCCAATACACAGCCCTAATATATATATATATATATATATATAT
>CAIGQZ010032551.1:4153906-4206538 GCA_903798205.1 Danio tinwini | reverse complement strand
TTTTAACATATAAAAAATTCTGCTAACATATTTCAGATATTTATATGCAATTGTATATGTATTTGTAACAACCCAGATACGACCAATAAAATACCAAAGAAAAAAACATCAACAGGCTACAATTCTTAAGATATCGCTTACACTTTTTTTACAAAACACGTTGAGCTCAGTTTAGTTTAGTTTTTTCTAGCATTTCGGAAGTGTTATTGCAGAGTAACACAAACAGCACGCAAAAGTATAAATGCACAGCAACGCACAAGGCATGCGGCCAGGGTCAGGGTGATCATTCGATGCAGAAGTATAAACCAGCCTTTAGGCTGTTTAGGATATTTTTTAGAAATTAATATTTACATGTATATGTACAAGACGTTGTATGCATTTGGAATATGATAGCAAGTAAACAGTTCCACCGTTTTCAATTTATGGCTGAACTGTTCCTTTAAGATTGCACGGTGTACATCTTCCAAACCTTCTAGACCCCAGATAAAATGCAAATGTACTGTCTCTCGTTACTCTGGGGCCTGATTGCTGTCTGGGTTAAAAAAGGTGAAGCAGGCAAGAATAGAGGCCCTGCGTTCTGTATTTGCATGAGAAAGCCCCATGCCAAGGACCCCTTCCTTCGTTGTGTTGTTTAGCTTCTTTGCCTGAAAGCAATTGTCTTTTCTGTGGAAAGAAACCTCCCAACAGCTGTATAACAAGCACTTTTAAAAGAGCCAGAAATGTTGCAGAGCTGTGACATTTTGAGAGGATCCTATTGGGAGATTTTTCACAGTATACATTGCTTGTTCAGCAGAGTTATGAGCTTCAGGGGCCCAAATGTGCTTGTTTGTGTATTATACTGCTGTGTCTCGGGTGATGGCTTTGAATGGCGTAGCGTGGGAGTCTTTGTTATCCACCCTGATAATATCATCTGTAAAACAGCGCTGAAAACCTAGTAATCATGCTGTTAGATGTGCGGAATTAATAGTGCATATTTATGTCATTGAAAGGAAATTCTTACATTTCTGACACAGCTTGATTTCAGGGATTTAAATGTGGTTGTGACAGTCAGTCTGACTTGATCTCATTGGCAATTTGTGACCGTTCAGCTTGGGTGACTGTTGGTTTCTGGCGCTAGTTCAGAAAGCATGTCGTGACTTTTGGAGGCTGAGAACGGAGTGTGTCGAAGGGGAATGTGGAGTCCTGCGTGCTGGCAGTATGCTGTAGAGGAGCAAACCTGGATTCACACATTCAAAATTCATTTTCACTTCTAATTTTAGAGCATAGTGTCATTTTCTGGATGCTGCATATATTATTGTGCTACATTATTACAGAAGACACCTCCACTTAATGTTTGTTTATCTGGCTGAATTATAACTTTTTAATTGTATGGGTTTGTACTGGACAATGATAAGTAAAAATATATATTTACTTGTATGTAATTAATAATTATTATAATGATAAATTCTAAATATAAAATAATTAAATAATTATAATTATTAGTTATCAATTATTACTATTAAATATATAATAATCATCATTTTTTGGGGGGTAAACTATCCCTTTATTTGCCACTTGACATGAAGATGATCATTGAATAAAGATTGAAATTTAGAAGCTCATATGATTTCAGAACTGACTTGGAAGTTGTTATGATGCTTTTAAAACGAGATTTGATGCATTTTATAATAAACGTTATATTTTTACTTTTAATTTTAGCAAGATTTTTACATAAATATCAATTTAGGACTAATAGGCTATTTTGTAGGGGTGTAACTGTATACCAATATAGTTTAGTTTAGTATTCCAAGATGGCGGCTTGAAGGAAGGCTGTGTGTAGTTAAGCGGTGGTGTCACAATGTCATTTTATTACATAGTAGGTTACATTTTTACACTCTCAGACTTAGCATTCTACATTATGAGCATACAATAGATGACTATTTTCTGAGACAATCAGAAAATATGCTACATAAAAAAACAGTTTACCAGGCGTGAAAAGCCTGACGAATATCCCAACAGCGCTAACACAAGCTCATCCACAAACACAGTCGGACGTGGTTGCGGAGATTACAGCTAATATCTCTAAACTCATAGATGATAAAATGTACCCGATATCTCAGTTACTGCAAATACACTGCGTTGAGCTGGACGAGCATAAAAAAGAATTGCAGAAGCAGAAACCAGGATCTCTAAAATGGAGGACAAACTGTCCCCGGTCAAAACTAATTTACAAAGTCTGAAGAAACTTGTGCAGGACTTGAACGAAAGGGGAGGTGATCTTGAAAACAGGGGCAAACGGAAGAATATCCGAATTGTTGGATTACCTGAAGGTACAGAAGGTGAAAATCCTACGCGTTGTTTTGAGTCATGGCTTCCTGAGACCCTCGCCATCACGTCAAAAGAGAGAAGGAGATGGAAAAGGAGATGCATGTCATATCGATGCTGTGTTTTACACTGCTTTTCCTTTTAATTTTCATTGTTACATGTTTATTTTCATGTTATATGTGGTGTCCTAATTACTTTCCATTTTTTCACACTCAAATGGAGACTTTTGGAAACGCTAGAAAACTGTTTGAGTTTGAAACTCAGTGGCTGTTTTGATAAATGCCGACTTTTGAAAACAAGAGTGTGGCTGCGTGCGTTTAATTTCTGATTGGATCTCCTGGATAATTCTGTATCCTTCATAAAGCCCAGCTCATATGACCCATGAACTGATTTTTGGTTTTAGAGAACACTCTTGCTCTCTGTCCTGTAACTGTAAGTGTTTTGTGGGGGCTTGGTGATAATGGGGGTTTGATTATATTTAGTTTTTTTTATTATTATTATTTGAATACTGTTACACCCCTACTATATTCTATCCTGTTTGTGACACTCTTGTGATCTGTTTTAATAGTTGTGTCAAGTTCAGGACTTGAACACAGCAGTTATGAATGCTGGAAATAATATTTAGGTTAATAAGGGTAATATCTATAACCAATAAGGGTTTATCTATAAATATTCAGCAAATGATATGTAACAGGCAAACAGTAGTGAGGCATAATATAAAAAAACACCCTAACTCACACTTTAGTCAATGTTAATCAATATTACTTCCAGATCTAGGATAGTCGGCATTTCCTCAAATTTTATTGTCAGTAAGTATGTTTACATGGACACCAATAATCAGATTTTAATATGATTAAAACTATGATTAAGAGTCTATCATGTAAACAGTGATTTTTGATTAATTTAATCCAATTAAGGTCATAATTAAACTAAACAGAAATGAAATTAAGACATGTTAAGCATGCCGATTTTAGTCACATTATTGAGGTGCAGTACAGACATGTAAACACCGCAATCAAACTATTACCATCGTGTAGGATTTTCACCACATTTTGGGACAGAATAGTCTATACACACACGGCTGTTTGACACTATTTTCTGCACCTACCAATGAGTGATGGACCACAGATACATGCATCGCAAAATGCAGCAGGTTTTTTTCCATACGATATGCGGTATCAAATTCCATTAAAGCAACACTCTTTTAGCAGTTCATACTTACATCCAATATCTTGTTTGTCACAGGGGCATGCATGACATGTTCCTGAATGAAAGTAAAAGTGCCAAACTGCAGTTAAAGTTGACAAATCAAAAATGAAACACCCTAAATGACATGAAACTCCAGAGGAAATGTGGATAGTATGGTGATGCAATGGCGTTAATCGAATTCTGAGCAATAACATGTAAAACGGAATTATGAAAGGAGCATTCAAAAAGCAACTCACGTAAACACTTTAATCATATTATTGTCTTATTCAGATTAAGGCAAATAATTAAATTGCTGATGTCAATGTACACAGAGTCAGTGTCTCCAAAAAAACCTGTGTCAAACTGTCTTGTTTTAAAAAAGAATTCACAATAAAATAAATCAAACAAACAGAAACAGTATCTTTAATGGTTCTTAGTGTCTAGATATACTCATACAAACTCAAACTCTACTAAAATGCAGTGGTGTAGAAGTAGGCATTGATCTTCTGCAGATATGGTTTTTCATCACATTATTACATCAAACTGAGATAAAATCCTAAACGAGTCATTTTTGATAACTTGGTTTCACTAAAGGCTTTTATTGAGAAAATTTAGCATTTTAAAACATACAGTTTGTTTTTAATATTATTATTTCTCAGTTCTTGACCTTAAAATTTGACATTTCATGTCTTGAATTACCAATTACCTTTTGAAATTTGGTTGCTTGTACTTGGACATGACAGCAATCTTTGTGTTATTGTTTTTTTAGCGGTCAGTTTGCCGTGGTAAAGAAATGCCGTCATAAGAGCACTGGTGTGGAGTACGCGGCCAAATTCATCAAGAAGAGGCGGAGCAAATCCAGCCGACGAGGGGTCTCGAAAGACGACATTGAGAGGGAGGTCAGCATCTTGAAGGAAATCCAGCACCCCAATGTCATCACCCTGCACGATGTGTTTGAAAACAAGAATGAGGTCATCCTCATCCTGGAGCTGTGAGTCATTGTTTTTCTCTGCTTTTACTGAATTGTGAAATCGTTGAAAGCTTTTGTTTGTCTCATTTCTAAAAACTAAAACCACTGCAGTTATTAGTAGAGGCTAGTAGTATGTGAACAACTGGCTGTTTTAAGTTGTCAAAGGCTCTTCACTGAATTCAGCAGCACCAGCCTTTACTTACAAAGCAAACACTTGACAAGGTCAACAGTGGGGGGGTAGAGGAGAACCAGTCCATTGAGTAGGTGAACCAGTTTTGCCTGTTGTGCTTTGAACACTCATACACTGCTGCCAATGTTTTCAAAGAGAAAAGGCATGTTTTGATGTCTGCAATATCTTAACGATACTAGTACAGAAGAGTAAGACCTTTGGTTGATGAAGTAGAGATTATTTCAAGTTATATTTACATTAATCATACACCATTAATAAACAGAAACACTTTCACAGCAACTTACTGGTGTAACCTTTTAATGTGGGTTGTTTGTTTGTTTGTTTGTTTGTTTATTTGTTTGTTTGTTTGTTTGTTTGTTTGTTTGTTTGTTTGTTTGTTTTGATCCAGTCCAGCAGATGAGTTCTGGAAGTAAAGAGCAGATTTATTTTCTCCATGATTATTTTCTGCACTTTATAAGCCTTTAAAGGCATGACTAAAGGCATTTCACCTTAGGTTTATTTTTGTTGTTATTTTTAATACTAGAATTTCTGGTGAAAAACTACTCTATGCAAACTTGATCAGAGAACCACCACAAGAAATTGCACTCCTGTAGCTCTGATCCACTGCCACTGAGTATCGCGAAAAGACTTGTTCAAGTCATTTTTCCATTGCTCTTGAACTGCTTGACACTGTAGGTTGGTCACTCTAAAATGAAAATTTCCTGTTCACACTCATGTAGGTGACTATTTTATTTAGTTGAACATTAAAAAACTATTTAAGCTGAAACTGTGGCACTTGTTGAATTATAAAATGTCATTGGTGCACATGCAAAACTACAGGGTATATGCACAGGGACTTAAAATTTTCAGTAAGCCAGCTCACGCGCTTCCACTGAACTCATTCCATTGCAAAATTGCTGCGTTTAAGATCTGCGCGTTTAAGAATCTTTAAGATTTCTTTAAAAATCAATGATCTTCACTGCCTGATTAATATATATGATATAAATTGGGGTCTCATTTTACCACAACATTTTCAGTGGAGTTTCTGCACTCGCATACTAAGGGTGTCAAAATTAATTGTTTCTTCGATGTACCGCGATGCAGACGTGAACAATTCAGTATCAGTTCAGTAATAATCATAACCGGTTATTATGTACTGACTTCATTTATTACATATGCATAATATGGCGGTAGATTACTATGGTGAGGGAGGAGACTCACTCACGAGTAATGAAACCTTCCAACTACTTAAGAAGCATATAACTGTGCACAATTCACTGCTTGTGAGTTTGCTGTACAGTCTTTCTCTGACACTGAAGTACATCAGAATTCAACTAGGAAAAAAAGAAAGCTGTAAACTCTTTCTCACTCTATCTCTGTCTCCCCTTTGACCTGCTGGCGTGTTCGTGAGGTAACGTTTTATCTCCTCTCGGTTGTTACAGCAATAACGTTACTTGTGGATACAGAGATGAGCGTGTCTGCAGAGCAGGTTTTCTCCACTGCATCGGCATTTATAGTGGATCAGCTGATCGCCGCGGCCGGTTAACATCAGTGTTCATGTCACTGTTTGCTAAACAGCTCCAGAGCTGCGCTGACCGTTAAAGCCAATCGCAGCCCTTTCTGTTGAGCGTGTGATCAATCATAGGCGTTTAAGAACTTGCTTAACAACGCTCAAAAAGCAAGTGGGATAATATTTACATTTGTTAATTTGCTATAAATGCTCATGTTGTTCTGTGCTTGTACTTCATTTTTGTTTGATACATTCAAAAAGAGTGTTTTCTTTGAGCAGGTCAAATTAAAGGAACAGTTCATATATCTGACTGCTTGTATTAAAGGACAAAATTGTATTACAAATACAAAAATATAAATATATTATTAAACTATAAATTTTAATGCAAGAATTATTGTGTTGCTAAGTAAAATATCAAATTGTTTATGGAACGCATCGTCAACGCACCAAGATTCATCAAGATATCGAACTGAACCGAATCAATAACATGAAAATCGTAACTGAACCTTGAGACCTGTGGAGGTTCACACACCTATCGCATACTGCTCCTGATTTTTTCATCTGATTTTATGCTTTATGTTTTAACAGCTAAATGAATGCTTGGATCTATTCAACTGATTGTATTTTAATTAAATTACATTATGAATGCTGTAAAAGGATCCTTATGCAATTGAAAATAGTCACATTAATCGTCCACCAGAAATTTATCAGTGGCTGAAAAACACTTACTGTGCATAAAGCCAGTTAATACCTGATTATACATTGAGGACTTATGAAGTAAAACTGTTGGTCTGTGCAATAAACTGAACATAATTTCCAACATTTGTTTTTTAAATGACAGCCTCAACAAACAGTCGAGGAGCTTGATCATCCAGTTTTGCTCCACAACACATCAATGAGACACAAATTTTTGTTTTGCCTGTATACTAGGGTTGTGACAGTGATGCAATTTTCCCATTAGATAATGTATGTGTGACAACACTGGTAATGCTGGTATCAATGGGGGCAGGGTGCTTTTAAATAGCTTATTATTCATTCTCACTATTTAATTACTTTCACTTTCAAATTAGTGACAGTTGGGTGTCAATTGCTTGTAACAACAACACAAGACTACAATGACAATCTTGGTTATATTATCATGAATTTTTAACATACTAAAGTTATTTTTTATTATTATTTTAGGCTGCCGCTCGATGGCTTCCTCTCTTCCTTTTTACTTTCTCTTCTCTCATTCACTGTGTCCTCCTGCTGAGGATGAGCGCTGCTTCTTCTATCAAATTTTTGCTCTCCTCAGCATAAATGGGATGCAGTGGTTGTGTCAAATTTATTTTCAGTGGGAGAAATGGAGTAAAATGCTGCTCTATATGAAAAATTCTTTATCTAATTGTTAGCAGCATTCGCGTTCACCCTGCGGCCAATCCAAGACATCCAAGACTAAAGTCATCTTTATTTCTATAACGCTTTTACAATGGAGATTGCATCAAAGCACCTTAACATAGAAGTTCTAGTAAAGTCCAGTTTTCAGAGTTGAAGTTCAGTTTAGTTCAGTTCGGTGTGGTTTAATTTTCACAGCTGAAAGCTGGAGAACACTGGACGTCCATCATGAAGAACTGAAGGTGTGAGTAGGTCAACAGCAGGTGTTCAGGCTGCCCACGGCATCAATGCAGAGACTCGTCTGTCACTGGGATCTTTCAAAGTCTTATCTAAATGAATGGGGGAAATCCTGACATCTCAAAAATTGCTTGCTGAACTCTCAATTCAATTACATAGATCAAATCAACAACAAAATCTGAATGGACATGGAGAATGGAGTTTGCTCCAACTACTTCATATGCACAAAGGTTTTCATGAAGCCAATTTCCTTTACGGCTGTTTCAGGGGTAACCAGGGGTAGTTGTTAGAATCACTTTAAGGAAAGAAAAAAAACTGAGAAAAGACTCAAGGACAACACTGGAAGGACACAATATGTGATTCCTGTCAAAATCAACGCAGGCATGCTGTAGTCGCCAAACAACAGGGCTAAAGGTTGATTGGCTATTTTGACTAAAAGGTGGGACTTCCTTACCTGTGGCAGCCCTGCTAAGTATCGCAAATTCCCCCATTCATAGTAATGCCAATGACTCATCTATGTATATCTATAGTCCTTGACAATTCATTCCAGGTATCACACACCGGATGTGAACATTCTATACACAGAATATATTATTTGATATAAAACTATGCAGATGTCCAGAATTTGAAAATAATTCTGTATCGGACAGACGTCAATGTGTGTACACTCATAGAAAACAAATGGTATGATTTTCTAAAGACGTCCCACAGCACTAGGCTTTTCATTTGGTGTGTGATTCTAAAATTTAGGTTTTATTTAGATTTTAGAAAATACTAATGCATATACTAATATAATACATATACAAATACTAATATATATACAAATACTAATACATATATATATATATATATATATACAGTTGCAATCAGAATTATTCAACCCCCTGATTTATTAGCCCCCCTGTTTATTTTTTTCCACAATTTCTGTTTAACGGACAGATTTTTTCAACACATTTCTAAACATAATAGTTTTAATAACTCATCTCTAACAACTGATTTATTTTATCTTTGACATGATGACAGTAAATAATATTTGACTAGATATTTTTCAAGACACTTCTATACAGCTTAAAGTGACATTTAAAGGCTTAACTAGGTTAATTAGGTTAACTAGGCAGGTTAGGGTAATTAGGCAAGTTATTGTATAATTATGGTTTGTTCTGTAGGCTATGGAAAAAATAAATAGCTTAAAGGGGTTAATCATTTTGACCTTAAAATGGGTTTTAAAAATTAAAAACTGCTTTTATTCTAGCCAAAATAAAACAAATAAGACTTTCCCCAGAAGAAAAAATATTATCAGACATACTGTGAAAATGTCCTTGTTCTGTTAAACATCATTTGGGAAATATTTAAAAAAGAAAAAAAAATTCAAAGGGGGTTCAATAATTCTGATTGCAACTGTATATATATATATATATATATATATATATAAACTATACTAATACTAATACACATATATCAGGGCTCGAAATTGCGACCATTTTGGTCTCATATGCGCCCGAAATTTAATCTATGCGACCTCATAATATATTTGGGAGCATTTGTGCGACTGCATATAATGGTTGCAGTGCAACTTATTTAGATTTTTTTTCCAAAAACGTGCTGAATCGGACTTCCCTGCCGGACTTCCCTGCCTATTGGTTCATATTAGCTGTCAATCACTCAAGGCTTTCCGCTGTAAGAAAACAGAGAGCTTATAGGGGCACCAGCCGAGATCAATCCTGGGTTTTCGGAGAAGGTGCCCGAATCTCGATGCGTTGCATTCAATGCGTGTTCAGCGCAAATGTCCGCTAAATGTAAAATCTAACACTGTACACATCATCGCCAAAAAAGCTCGCCTTTACTAAGTTGAATCTGCGGCTCATACCAAAGAACGGTATTTGCGCCGGTGGTCATCACAAGAATCCTCTTCTGCCCCGCTCATATATTGGGTTGGCTGACTCGCCTGCTTTTCCACAAACACAGAAAAATGAAAATCAGCGCACAACAAGACCGAGCATTTAAAATTACATAAACCGAAACCAAAACTTTTAAAGAATGGCATAAGTGAGACTTTTCTTACTTTCTTTGGTCCATTCTTTCTTGAGATGTATATTATTTTTTTATTTACTGATGACTGCTTTGCAACTTTTAGCATTGGATTGAAGGATTTATTATAATCTTACGTTTGTTTTGTAGCAGAAATATTATTTATTAAATTGACATGCATATAAAAACAATAGTGCAAAATAAATATTACTTACTGCAATGCTTAATTTTTGTTTGATGCAAACCATAAATTTATTTTTCATAAAGTAACAGCAGGACCTTTTACAGTACATAACTCGCATTCAAGCACATTCAGGGCAGCATGATAATGAGAAATGTAATTCATTGTAAGTATTATTGACATCATCATTATCATTAATAATATTTTATAATTATTAGACATTCATTTTGGAATTATTGCACAGATATCAATAAGTCATCCCAGCATTAGTTAGATAGTTATTACTGGTTTTTGTTAGTCCTAATTGATGTTGTTTTCAAATACAATAAATGCCTTAATATACAATTTGCAGTGGTACTCATTCATTTTTGGTGGGTGCTCCTTAATTTTTTCTGGTGCTCCTAAATTTTTGAAGTTGGGAGCACCGGTGCTACCAAGTAAAAAAGTTAATTCTGAGCCCTGAATATACTATACTAATACTGTACATATGTCATGTCATTGTCTGCTTCTTATTCGGGGTTGGTATAAATAATAACAGTATGGAAAAGTACTTTCATGACCAAGCCCACTGAACAATTGTATGTAAACCAATTCGCTTGTAACATACAGATGAGTCCGGAGTTTGGGTTCCAAATGCAGCTTTTATTCACAAAAGAGGCAATGGTCAGAGCAAACAACAAAGAATCACGGAATGAGAAAACAGACCAAAGTCAAAACAATTATTCAAAAGTGTAAACAGAGAATGCCCAGAAATTATTATTATTACAGAAAACCTAGACTGGAGCTTTTTAAAGCCACATCAATCAGTCATTCCTTCAGCGGATTGCTCATATCTCAGCTCATAGATAGATCAGCTGATCATCGTGGCTTTGAAACACTCCACTGTTTGTGTATCTGTGTTTGCACAGCAGTAATGAGTGGTAAACCAATGACCTTCATGGCCATTTCAGTCATATCAATGGCCAATCAGTGATGCTCAAGTATGTGCTTAACAGCTCTCAAATGTTATTGGGAAATGGATACCGATTGGTAACCTTTTGATAACCCTATTTAAAATGAGTAAAATTGAGTAATTGATGACAGAATTATTACTAGAATCTACTTGCAGATTGTTGTAGCACTCTACTGATGCTACACAATGGAGATATATTGTGTCAAAGGAATCACTTCCTAGAGTAGTAGCACATGTGGTTTGACCTTGTAAACAATGTGCATGTGGCCTGAAACTAAAACTGAGTTACTGAGGCACTCCTCATTACATTGTGTGTTATTTCATATAATCCGAGTACAATGATTAAAAGGTGTTGATACATGTTAAATATTTTAAAGAGCTGTGTAATTTAATTCTTGGCCATTTAGTAAACACTAATTATACATGACAACAATTTTACCATTTTAGCAGAATTGTTATGTTAGTGATTATGTTTATGTGAAGGAAGTGTGTTTCTTCAGAACTACTTGATGTTTCGACTTGCCTGACTGGTTTTCTTTGTTTGGAAGTGTGTCCCTGTAGCTACAGTATATTCAGCTCATATCCGTCACACATTACTCATCAGGGAAGATTTTTGTTTGCTAACTGAAGCAACTAGAGTTAAGTACTTTGCTCAAAGACATAACTAAATAATCCTGACCGCAGATTTGAAGGTCATGTTTCATTTTCAGGTCATTTGGCATCCTCCAAAGCCTTTCTGCTGCCAACCAGTGATGTGCTTTTCTAGTCTCAGACAGCATAGTCTGTTCTCTGTTTCTCTCATGCACACAAATTTGGCAGGTGCTGGCTGATATATGATTGGCTGATATATAATTATACTAAATTATTTACTCTTTCTCTGCCTGCATTTTTTTTAAGTTGCCATGCAGCATTTTTTATAGTTTTTTTTTTTACCTAAATTTGACAACCCTCAGAATATCTTCTGCTAAGAGTATATGAGCATTATAGATATCTAAGAAATAATGATAATAATTTATGGGTTTATGCTTTATTGTCACTTAAATTCAGATGAATCAGAATATATTTTGGATATATTTTGGATATCCCCCCCCCCCCCCCCTCAAAAAAAAAAGCTACGGGCATACTAGGGCTGTACGTTATTGGACTGCGATTTATATTGCGATATGAATTTCAGCAGATGACTTGAATAGCTCTATTTGGAATAAAATCTACTTTGAGTGGAATAATATTGTAGAGGAGTTAATCCAAGAAATTGCAGGAATAAATAAATAAATAAATAAGATCAAACAAAAGCAAACATAAAAGTAGTCAGATATTCAGGTATAGTAATTTTTTACGATATCATTATATTTTGCCCCTGATAATGATATACTGTATCACGAGATCAGCGATATATTACAAGAAACCATCCACAATATATCATTGTATTTGTAAAGTAAGAGGGAAAAATGCATCAAACAGTTATAAGATGTATTTCTTTTATTAACTGCACATATATTTCTTAGAATTGTAACATCAAATGTAATGTAAAATGTAAACACTCTACGTTCTGATACTCTGATCAGTAATAATCCCAACTCAACATTACATGTCCTGCGATGTGACCATTGCTAATGCACACATTGCCATATCAATGATGAAACGATGTATTGTGCAGATTCCTATAGAAGCTTATGTGCCCAAAGGGATCTCTGTCACTAGCTAAGTTTCCGTCCATCTATTTTTATGCACATTTTGGATATGTGCATAAAAAAAACTGTTGCTGAAAATGTCAAGATGCACATCAATTTTGAAAATGCGCATATAAAACGTATGCACATAACTGAATAGGGTCAACTTTTTATTTGATAAGAAAAGATTCTCATGAACTACGATGGAAACACTTTTACCGAACAAATTCCAGTATGAGCCCTAAAAGTCATGTGATTTTGTTATAAGAGATTACGTGATGATAAATATGTGTGTGAATAGACAAACCAGCTGGCTTTCCACATGGTAAAACATCTGGGATGTTGTTTTGGTTATTCTAAAATGCCTTAACTGTTTCAGTATTTGTGTTATTATATTATTAATGACCTCCAGAACTGTCAGAGTGTCTGTGCTCCGTGTCTCATGCCTTCAAACACCATTACGAGTTATTTGCATGTCTGCATTTGTCTTCTGAGCCGCAATTAATTTGTTAAATAAAGAAAAGATTCACGCAGCTTCTCCTACCTCAATAAATTCAATTTTTGCTGATGATATTTGGCACCACTTAATCAGGAAGTGACGATTTGTTCTCTTTGACTTGTTAAATGGAAACTTTGCTTTATTCACACGTCTTTTATGCGATATTCCAGTTTTACGCATAACATTAACTCACATTTTTGGATGAAAACATAGCTACTGACTTCTCAATACCGATGAGATTCAAAATAGTCAAAGCAATATTAATCGGAGCCCATCAACGGTAGCCTTTTTAGCTACTTCTTCATTTTTGAAGATGCGATCACTTTCTTCTTTACGTGATCTTATCTACAGTGATCGTCTATGTATTTCGAACACATAAAACCCAGAAGTTCTGTAGCTCATTCAGTACATGCACTAGGACTTCCCTTACCGTAATACACCTAGAATATAGACTGCTGTAAAAACTCATCGATATCAGGGAGGCATGGTCTCTTAAATGATGAGATATCTTGTTGATGGCAGGAAGAGAGTAAAACTGATTTTTTTTGCCTGGAAACAAAGACCAAAAATGTTTTTATTTGAGGAACATCTAAAGTAGTTTAGACTACTTTAATCCATTGCAGATAACCCACCCTAAATGTCAGTTTGTTGCTTTACATGTCCATCAGATGTTCTCTTCCTAATTAAGTGCTTGGTTCCTTGCCAGAACAAGAGCAGCTGTACATTTTGTGTTGGGTGGAGGCTGGTGTTTTTCTTTCTGTTTCTGTGTGGGGTGATGGAAGACGTATCTGCCGCCGGTGTTTTTGCAGCTGGGTGACTCCGTCACTGCACTTGCTCAAGCTCACCATTAGCAGCAATCGTTATTATGTCATCATCGTGCAGCTGGTTTGCAGTTTCCTTCTGCTGAACAAATATATGCCCAGATCCAATTGGTCCTCTCCCAGAAGCCATGATTATAGTCATGATTAGAGAGGCTGGATCTTTTGTTTAAATGAGACAGACTCACTCAAGATGATTATTTTTTTATTATTAATATTTCTTTTAGTTATTTAATGCAGATTTTGTTCTTAAATATTTCAGTTGGTGTTTCGTTCTTTGTAAATTAGCATTTACAGAAAAAAACAGAGTCTTTGGTTCCTAAAGAAATAACTGAAATCTGGTTGGGCATGGGACGATAACCATTTTTAAGTTATACCTTGGTTTGGAAAAGTCAAAATTTTAAAACCGCCAAAATTTTCTGCGATACCGTTCCTGTGGTATATTAGGTTTTTTTTTAGGACAACAGTATCTCCAGCAGAAAAGATATCCAAAAATGTCGTTTAAAATTGTAAAGAAATCTGTGTTTTAGAAACAAATGAAGACAGCAGAAGTCAATGATTCGTTAGAATTCACTAGAATCATTGACCCTAAGTGACTGACATGTGTACTGTAACAAAATATTTTGTGAATGTTTCTTAAAATAAAATATCTTGCTGCTAGGGGTTGCATATTAACAACAAACAAAAGCATAGTTTGATGACTTTGTGACTATGGACTCATTGACACCGAACAGGTTTTTGCTTCTAAAATTGCAAGATGTGAAAACATAAAACACAGCGTAGCACAAGGTCTACATGACGTGATATTATGAACATGATATAATAGCAGACCTATTAGAAATAGGGAAACATTATGTTATGATAAGCACTTTAAGTTACAACATGTAACTCAGGATATCTGGACAAAGCCACAATGAGCACCTCCTCCACCATGACATAACAGTTGTCATGCCAGCTTTCTACTATAAACAGATGCTAGCAACAGTTGCCCCACCTCCAAGCTCTTCTGATTGGTCCACTGTTTTTGGACCTGACAGTGATGAGCTGCACTGCATGTGAGAAGTAACTCAGAGTTCAGACTACGTGATTTTCAAAGTAGTGGCGTCACAGATGTTTTCACACTGCATGACTATCTGGGGTAGCATTTCGTCACTGCTTTGTTTACATTATAGGATGGATCGGCAACAGCGGGTTTCACACTGCATGACTTTACAACAGGAAGAATCGCCGACAACTTTGTCTCGGTCCGAAAACTACGTCTATCACAACCAAACACACGAGAGAAGTGACATGGAAACAATGCCAGGTCACGTAGTATATATTTAGTTTTTTAACTACATCACAAGAAATAAGCCTTTAGTGGGGTAGGAAATGTACTTATTTTGTTCACCTGGCCTTTGAAAGGAATTAGCAATTTCTCCTCAACTTTTTTCTTTTTTGACCCGCTTGTGATATTGCTCAGATGACACGTCAAACAGACATGGTGCTCCTGCCAAATTTCCTCTAGTTATTCTTCCATTTCTTGGGTCCAAATAGACTGAGACGAAGCACTTTTAACTTCTCCCCCAACCTCCTGCTGGCTTGCAGGTACCCATACTAGTGGATGCTGCTCTCTCATTGGCTGTAGGTGATGGCCAAAGTTATTTTCAATCAGCTCCAGATAGTTAGCATGCCAAATATCTCACGGGTGTGGACGATTCATCTGCGATTGTCTCAGATTGCGTCTTTGATAGTTCAAGTAAAATCATGCAGTCTGAACTTGGCATAAGGTGTAATGGTCACACGCATTGGTCTAGCGCATGTTTACACTGAAAAACAACACAAAAGAAAAAGAAAAGAAGAAGAAAATGCATTCTGTCAATGACCTCTAAGTGTGAAATTAAGGGAGTTGTCCTCTTCATTGAATCCTAAGGGACTCCTGCAGAAATCATGTTCATGGATGAGCTAACATTTTCAAATCCTATTGTCATGGTAATGTAAAGCAGAGTAAGGCTAAAAGATGTCAAAGTGAAATGAGACCGCTAAAGCAATTTCTTATGAAAGACAAACAGCAGAGCTTTTATAATGCCACAGGAGTTTTTTTTTTTGGAGACTCTGAAGTGTGAAAAATAAAATTTTACATATTGTGTCTTTAATGTCTTTAATGCTCTTAAGTGATTTGATGGTTGTGTAATCTATTGTTTGCCAAACCTGTATCTGCAGGCACAACAACAGTACATATTTTAAATGTCTCCCTTATTTGGTCCTTTCATTTCAGGTTTTGTTTGTTCTGATGAGTTGATTTAAATCAGTGTGATTAGGAAGAGTTTGAAAATGTGTAGTGCTGATGTGCCTCCAGGAAACATGGTTGGGAAACACTGGTGTATTCAACTAACTAGCTCAATAGTGAATGTCAGAATCTGTTCTCTCTGTCTACAGTGTGGCTGGTGGAGAACTCTTTGACTTTCTAGCTGAGAAAGAGTCACTGAGTGAAGAGGAGGCCACCGAGTTCCTCAAGCAGATCTTGGATGGAGTCAGTTACTTGCACTCCAAACAGATTTCCCACTTTGACCTGAAGGTACGGAGACACATTTGAGTTCCACTCCAGTGTCAGACTGTGACGATTACACATCGCTGTGCACCAGCCACAACAGATCAATTGAGGCGCTTTCATCCTCCCCGCTGGTTATCCACTCACTTTCACCCTCAACATAATTGCTGGACCTCCTAGAGCTGGGGTGGTCATAAATTCAATTCCTTTTTTTTTTTTAATTTCTTGAAGCTGTCATCGCTGAATAGCATTAATGTTTCAAAAGGCATTGAGTTCAAAGATTCAGATGTTCTGAGTTTTACATCCTACTAATATCTTGTGCCACTGTCTAACTGGCAGACCAAAGCAAAGCAGTGAGCATTCATGTTAACCAATATACAGTAACTGACCTAAAGAATAAAATGATATGCTAATCATTAAGGTCGCTCATTATTAGCAATTTGTGGCTAATCCTTTGTGTTACTCCAGCAGGGACATTCATGTAATTGGATCCAATGCTTTCTGAGCAGTCGTCCACATGGCTTTCCTTAACATTTGAAATATTTTGAAGTCATCAGAGCTTTTAGGAGATTAGTCTGTGCATGAATACAGCTCACTAAAGGAAGTATTGTTTCTATGGAATGTCGATTCAGGGATCTGTTACTGCCAGGTCTGAGTTTGCCTGTGCTTTCTAGAGAACGTTTCTGTAGCTTTGCATGCGATTTACATGTGTTATGGCAGATTTCCTGCTCTCTCTCCCTCTCTCTCATGCTGTGTTTTTGTTCTGTGCCTATCATTAGATTCTCTCTGTTTCAGTCTGTTTTTCTTCTTCTCTTTCTCAGCCGGAGAACATCATGCTGTTAAACCGGAGTGTGCCTCACCCGCGCATTAAGCTCATTGACTTTGGCCTGGCCCACAAGATCGATTTTGGCAACGATTTCAAAAACATCTTTGGTACCCCGGAGTTTGTAGGTCAGTGTCATCCACTGGTCAGTCTATAGAGATGTGTTGTAATTACACCCACTCTTATTGTTATGGTCCTCTGTCCAAAACTTGCTTTTCTTCATTCATGTGTAATCTCAAAAACAAGCCTGACATGATGGTAAAGAAGCACCACAGATCACTGCTGAATTCTGCACATACTTATAGAAATGTTTAGCGTAGAAGTGTAGAAATGTATAATTTTTTTTTTTTATAAAGTTGAAAACATTTATTAGCCCTCAAGTGAAATTTTAATTCTTTTTAAAATATTTTAAAGTATTTTTTTATGAGAGAAAATATTTTTTAACACATTTTCAGCATAATATTCATTCATTCATTCATTTTCTTTTTGGCTTAGTCCTGTATCAATCAAGGGTCGCCACAGCAGAATGAACCACAAACTCATATGAATCGCCAACTTCAGCATATGTTTTACACAGCGGATGCCCTTTTAGCTGCAACCCGTCACTGGGAAACACCCATACACTCTCATTCACACACATACATTACGGACAATTTAGCTTACCCAATTCACCTATACCACATGACTTGTGGGGAAAACCAGAGCACCCGGAGGAAACCCACGCAAACACGGGGAGAACATGCAAACTCCACACAGAAATGCTAACTGACCCAGCCGAGGCTTGAACCAGCAACCATCTTGCTGTGAGGTGACAGCGCTACCCACTGCACCACCGTGCAGTCTTTTCAGCATAATAGTTTTAATAAATTATTAACTTAGTTAAGAATAAATATTAATAACTCATTTATTTTGCTTAACATTACATCATATTTTACTAGATATTTTGCAAAATAATTTAGTATTCAGCTTAATGTGCAATTTAAAGGTTTAACTTAAGTAATTAGGTCAACTTTAGGCCAATTAATTTAATTAATTATTATTATTGTTATTGTTGTATTATTATTATTATTGTTATTATTATTATTACAGCCAAAATAAAAGAAATAAGACACTGTGAAAAATGTATTTGCTCTATTAAACATGAAAATGGGAAATATTTCTACAGGATATTTTCACAAGAGGGCAAATCATTTTGTATTTAATATACATATGACAATGTTTATTGCAAAAGCGTGAAAATGTGAAATTTTCTTTTAAAATGGAAATGTAAGTTAAGTCATTTTACTTTTATGGTGATGAATAGGTTCTTTTTATTACATTTGACATGGAATAACTGAAATTAAACATAGGAGGCTGAGAAAAATTTCATACAGAACTCTTCATATACACCAGCATTCAAATGTTTGGGGTCAGTACGATTTTTAAATGCGTTTTTATTATTTTATATGTTATTTCACAGAAGGGCTAATCATTTTGTATATAATATACATATGAAGATATTAATTGCAAGTTCCATCAGAAATTGTCTTCTGAAATGGAAATGTAGGATGAATAGGTTTTACGACATTTGACATGGAATAACTGAAAATAAACATAGGAGGCTGAGGAAAATTTCATACGGAACTCTTTATATATGTAATAGTACATTTTATATAGTATTAAAGTACATTTCATTACATGCATACTATGAAATGATGTAAATGCATTATAAATTAATGATAAGTGCATTTTAAACACAAATGTTAATTATATTACAAATACATTTTTTTAAACTAATGAATACATATTGCTGAGTTTTTCCTGCATTATGAGAATTATGAGGCCGCCTCCACTATCAAATTCTGTATCACCTTTGGACAAAAATCATGGTTACCGACAGACTCCAAGTGATGCTCAAGCATTAGTCATGTATTTAATTAAATGTTATGTTAGCCATTTTAAATAAGATAACTTGATAGATGACAAGAATAATGCAAAATATTTTTGTTACAAGTAGCAAAAAATATTACGGGGATTCCAAAGCTGCCTAATTTTGAGCCAGGAAAAACACTGAGTATTGTATAATTAACTTTTTCACTATTATGTACACACACACACACAACTGGATGTACATCTATAGTAACCATTTATAATTTGTACAGATTTTCTAAAGAAATTCATACATTTTCCTGTATAGCATTTTTAATATAAAGGAAAACGTCACAAAGTCAAGCGTGTCCAGACATGGTGGTCAAGTGTTTGAATAGGTACAGTACTTTGCATTCACACTTCATTAAATGTCACTGGATTTTTTTCGAATAAGGCTTCTGCTGTATTTTCAGTCATACTGAATATCACCAGCCCCCAACGCCCACCCTCTCAAAGCATCCCAAAAAGCATACAGACACCCACTCCATCCCATCTCTCTATGCTGTTGGCGTCACATTCAGACTTACAACCTGAACGGCAGCCAGTGTGTCTGCAGACACTGATGATACAGCAGTCTTAATAGGGACACAGTACTAAAGGCCACGGTCAATACCAGCTGGCCTACAGAGTAGCCTATTTCAGTGCTCAAAATTACGATCAGCCATCATGGAGGAGAATCCGGTCAAGCTGGACACCTGGTCTTAAACGCACTAATTGAATGATTAGCCCATTACCCAGCCCTAACTTCATTGATTTTTTTTTTGTAGCCTTAAAAGGTCAAGAATCAGCTTGCTCCTTCCAATCCCTGCTCAGTGATCAAATCCAGACAGAGCACGATAAGACAAATAGAAAATCTAAGTCAATTCTCAGACCTGCAGCAGCATCTCTCATTTCTACATTTCCTCATTAACACATCAGTGATTGAAATCCTCTGAAACCAGTGACTCATTTCACAGCTCATGTAGTGAGAAACCACCAAAATATCCTACATCCACTTAGCATTTCTAGACATTTTTGTAGGCCATTTTTAATGTTTTGGAGAATGCTTTGACCACATTCATCTTCATCAGTGCATTGTTTTTATCACACGACATCACTTTATATATATAGATATAGCTTTATATGCATACAAGCGATAATAAGTATGTTTGTTAATGTATTAAAAGCTATATTACATAATAAACACTTGATCAAAAATAAATATGTGTATGATGGATACAATTTAGATGACATTTATTTGATGCAGACTTATCCAGGTCTAAACACTAATTGCATATACTAATTGCTGAAGTTTAGGCATAAATTATACATAAAGCCATTTTTTTCATTGTATTGAAGTTAAAACATTAACTTCCCTACATTAACAATAAACATTCTCTATAAAATATAATAAATCTTAAGACCAGTTTACAAGGACTGTAAATCTTTTTTTCTTGCCTGGTTTATGAATATATGAATTATGTGGAACAAAATAAGAGTCTTATTTATGTTTGTTTTTTTGGTTTTGATCAGAAATCCAAATCTTTACTCACTTATTCAACTTGCCTTTTAATATGATGTAAGTTACATCCACTGTTTTGTTTTGTTTTTTCTGACATCTTAAAATATAAGCGTTCACTACCTGACAAAAGCCTTGTCATCGATTCCAGTTGTAAGAGCAACAAATAATAACTTGACTTCTAGTTGATCATTTGGAAAAGTGGCAGAAGGTTGATTTTTTTCAGATGAATCATCTGTTGAACTGGATCTCATTCATCACAAATACTGCAGAAGACCTATTGGAACCCATATGGGCCCAAGATTCTCACAGAAATCAGTCAAGTTTGGTGAAGGAAAAATCTTAATTTGGGGTTACATTCAGTATGAGGGCATGTGAGAGATCTGCAGAGTGGATGGCAACATCAACAGCCTGAGGTATTGAGACATTACATTACAAACCACAGGAGAGGGCAAATTCTTCAGCAGGATAGCACTCCTTCCCATACTTCAGCCTCCACATCAAAGTTCCTGAAAGCAAAGAAGTTCAAGGTGCTCCAGGATTGGCCAGCCCAGTCACCAAACATGAACATTATTGAGCCTGTCTGGGGTAAGATAAAGAAGGAGGCATTGAAGATTAATCCAAAGAATCTTAATAAACTCTGGGAGTCCTGCAAGAATGCTTTCTTTACCATTCCAGATGACTTTATGAATAAGTGATTTGAGTCATTGCAGAGATGTATGGATGCGGTCGTCCAAGTTCATGGGAGTCATACACAATATTAATTCTTTTTCCACTGCACCATGACATTATATTTTATACTGCACATTATTTCTGTTAAATGACAAGACTTTTGTCTAAGCTAAGTCAGACCTTACTGTCCTAATTAAATAATTACAAAGCAAAGCATGATCATGTTTTATTTTGGTAAAATAAGTGTAATCTAGAGGCCTTTGCCCTTCATATAAATCATTTCTGATACCAAATGATCAACTAGAAGTCAAGTTATTATTTGTTCTGCCTAAAACTTGGTTAGACGACAAGACTTTTGTCAGGTAGTGTATGTTGGCTATATTTAAGCTCCCATTTTTCTTTGCCAATATGACACCCTAACTAGTACTGGTATCTTTTTTTGTTACTTCATAATATTGCCTTGCAAGTAATTGTATTGATTTATTTATGGTTTGCAGCTCCAGAAGTGGTGAACTATGAGCCTCTTGGCCTGGAGGCAGACATGTGGTGAGAAAGAAGCTATCTCATATCATTATCTATTACCTGTCCTTGCTGTTACCTCAAACAAAATCGTCTGTTTTTATTTCTCTTTCACTCTAGGAGCATTGGAGTAATCACTTATATTCTGTGAGTATTCATAATCATCAGTGTTGTTGGGATGTTGTAAATATAGCATATACATCGTTACTAATGCAATCTGAACGCATTTATTGATTTTCACTTTAGCTGTAAATTGCGTCCATTTTTGTAATTGCGTTATTTTTCTCAAGGTTTTACGGCAATCAGATTCTGCAGTAAAGCAAATACACGGTGACTAAATTTAGTAACATTTGAAGCAATTAAAGGTGAACTAAGATTAATTGCAGGCTTGTATCAGCCAGTGACATAGGAACAAGTTTTTTTTTAGATGTTTCATGCTAAATTAAGAACTGCCATTACAGATGGGAAACATTTATTTATTTATTCATTTATTTATTTTATTTTGAATTCTCTGGATTAATTATACTAATTCTGATAATAACAAATGTCCAATTTTACCAGTGAATATGGCATATTCTTTTGTAGTCAATGACAGAGTGCAAGCATCTAATATTATTAATAATTCAATCTCAGAATTATGAAAAGTATTCTGATCACTGTTCTGTTCATTGTGGACCATTACAAATTTAAATTTTTTTTAAGTCCACCACCCTGTGTTCATATAATATATAGCATTTTAACACACAGTAGTCCTACATATTATAATATATACCAAAAAAATATTGTATTGTGGCGACACGGTGGAGCAGTGGGAAGCACGATCACCTCACAGCAAGAAGGTCACTGGTTCGAGCCCAGGCTGGGTCAGTTGACTTTTCTGTGTGGAGTTTGCATGTTCTTCCCATGTTGGCGTGGGTTTCCTCTGGGTGCTTTGGTTTCCTCCAAAGTCCAAAGAAATGCTCTATAGGTGAATTGAATAAGCTAAATTGGCCATAGTGTATGTGTGTATAGGTGTTTCCCAGTGATAGGTTGCAGCTGGAAGGGCATACACTGTGTAAAACATATGCTGGATAAGTTGGCGGTTCATTCCGCTGTGCCAAGCCCTGATTAATAAAGGGACTAAGCTAAAAAAAAAAAAGAATGAATGAATGTTGTATTGTGAGTTCAGTTCAACTGCACTTCATAACTTATACCTATATCCTGCACTTGCTGCTATTGCACTCCTGGTTAGACCTAAACTGCATTTCGTTTCCTTGTACTTATACATGTGTAATGACAATAAAGTTTAACCTAATCTAATCTTTTCTAAAAGATAACTTCCCTGATGTCAGATTCCACTTGGTCTTAAAGCCTTCTTCTATTAATTATTTTCACAATTTATTATAGCATAGCAGTCAAACTAGGACAAATTAACTCATGTATAGGACAAATTCTGGAGTTTTGACAGTGGGTCTTTCGAACCACCTGAACCCCCCCTGGCTACGGGCCTGATAACTTTGATAATAATGCACATTACAGCTTTGATGTTGACTTTATTTAATTTAATATATGCTATATATACACTATATATAGTTATGTACTGTAACTTTAGTTTATTGCAAATTACAGATGCTATTTGTTAAATGATTAAATCATGCATGTTTTTTAATCACATAATTTGTTACATTGTTAAAATCACATTCATATATTTATTACATTCATATATAGTTTATGAAATGTGATATTTGTGCAGCAAAATAGGATGGATGAATAGAAATGCCTCATGTGTTGACCTTTCTTCCCCTTTCTCTTTTTTTCAACAATTAAAAACAAATACAGATTCTTTCTCTAATGTTAACAGATAAAAAGTATTAGTCCACTGTGCTTAGATGCATTTCACAGTAAAGGATAAGGATTATTAAAATAAAACAGGGTTAAGGAGGAAAAATCTCACATATATATTCGCTTTTTGTCTGCATTCATAATAAGGGAAGGTTGCTTTGACAGGTTTTTGTTTTCTGTAACTGTCTACAATTAAAAACATTTAAAGATAATCCAAAGGCTTCTCTCGTTTAACAGATACTAATCAGTTTATGGTCAACTGTGTTTAGATGCTTTTCACAGTAAAGGATAAGAGGGATTAGAAGTGAAGATTAGAAGGGGAGCAAAATAAAAGTGATTAAGGGGAATTTGAGGAGAAACGAGAGATTTAAAGAAAGAAAACTCTAAGCACTTGTTTAGACTTAAAGTTGTAGCACATTTAAAACAAATACCAGAGTACAGCATTTTATACCATTTAAAAATAGACATGAAATGTATAACCCAGTTCGTCAAAGTGATAAAGAATGACTATTAGCGCAACCTCTGAGTGCAGTGTCTAATTGTAAAGCTGGTGTTGGTCTTCCTGTGGAAACACTGAGGTTGCTCTATATGTGTGTGAGAGAGAAAGAAGCACATCACACAGCAATATAAACAATGGGACTGGCCTGTGTTTTGTGATAAGAGCCGAGGGGACCCTCCTTTTTGATGGGAACTGAATTCTCATGTGTCTGACGTATGCAATAAATCAGCGAATCTCACTCAAACAGTCAGGGAATGTCGGGCTCATATTTCACCCCATTCTCAAATGGAAAATAAAGGAAATTACATAACATAAAGAAAATTTAAGCCTCTCTTTAGAGCCTCATTCGATCCACTAAAACGTCTGTTTGTTTTGGCTATCTGTCTATCACTATCTGTCCATCAGCGTCTGCTAATTTTAGCAGTCTAAGGAAAGCAGGAAAAGTTCCCTCTGTCTGTCTCAGGGCTCTTCTCTTTCATCATTGGCAAATAAAAATAGAGCTTCACATTGGGTAGATATTGCACACCATTGTCACATCTAATCCTGCCGCTCTCCTTACATTCCTGTTTTTTTTTCTTACACTTTTGGAGGCTGTTTTACACATGCAGGGAACGCTGTTAATTGGCAGCATGAATTCAGAATTCAGCTGTAACTTTACAATAATTATTGCAGTTTGGCTCTTGACAGAATTTCTTAAAGCCATCTTCTTACCACACAGATTTGTCAGATTTTGAATTGAATACATTTCAGTCATAATAGTGGAAATGGAGCTCATAAAAGCAGTGGGACTATTACCAGGTTGAAACATGGTCTGATGAACTTCAGAACTGCTCTAATTCTTTGTTTGAACATTTTCTGAAAACCCTAGACAGAGATATTTGGGCATCAACTTCTGATGTTCATTTTAAACCTGAGCAGATCATCTTATGCTGTACTTCTGAACTTTATATTCACCAAAGCCAATGCTAATCATCATTCACCAAATGCCAAAACTAATTCTACTCCGCTCTTTGCAGTATAATAATAATACAATTTCTTGAACAGCAGTGATGTCTGATGGATCATGTAATTGGAGTAATGATGCTAAAAATTCAGCATTAAAATTACAGGAATATATTACATTTTAAAATATATTTGAATATAAATATTTATTTTAATATAATAATTTATTTTACTATTTTAAATAGTAAAAACTATTTCAAGTCTTTACTGTATTTTGGATCAAATAAATAAAGACTTGGTGAACATAAGGGATAGATAAATAAATAATAAATAAATAACAGCAAATTCTTGCTGTTCTAAAAAAAAAAATTTACCTTTACAAACAAAAATCAAACATAGTCTGTAAAAATAAACTGTGCGTCTTCTATATGTTCTGTATGTCACACTTTATTTGTAATGGGCAGAAAAATTCTGGGCTGTAAGTTTATAGTATCACAAGATTGTATACATAAACCTTGAATTCAAACTGTCACATATAAAAGAAAGTAGATAAAATAGTTTTTGTTTTTATCTTGTGTGTTTTCAGGCTTAGCGGGGCTTCACCTTTCCTGGGTGAAAACAAGCAGGAGACACTTGCCAATGTTTCAGCTGTGGACTATGAGTTTGATGAGGATTTTTTCAGCAACACCAGTGCTCTGGCCAAAGACTTCATTGCACGGTTACTCATCAAAGATCCAAAGTCAGAACCAATGATTATTCTTTTAACGCTTGTTTTAGTTTACTTTACCTTAGAAATATTACTGTGACACTTTACAATAAGGATGTATTACTCTTTAATAGAAATGGAGTTGTTCATTGTTAAATTGTTACTTCACAGTCCATTAACTAATGTTAAAAAGCATGAATTAGATTGTTTATTATGCATTAGTAAATGTTGAAGTATTTAAAATAAATGCTGTTCAAGTATTGTTCATTTTTAGTTCATATTAGTAAATACATTAACTAACATTTGCTAATGAAACCTTATTGTAATGTATGACCAATATTACTAACTACAGTAGTCAGTAGCGATGGGTATCATTAAGGTTTTAATGATATTATAGTATTTCATGGTCATTTTATCGATACCACTTATCGGTTCGGTAATTTTAACGGTTCTTTTATCTGTACTTTTTGTTGTGTTTTTTTATGTATAACTAAAAACAAACTGAACAGAATTAACAACACTTTATTTTATTATTACGTTTTTAATGTAAAATAAAACGAAACCAATAATGGTAAAACAAATACAAATTTTTCCTGTAATAGAATGTACAATGGTTTGAAGGACAAATTACTCAGTTTTTAACCATTCTTCTGGATAAAAATCACCATGTTTGGCTTTTCTGGCAGAAATCGGGATCTTTCTTGGTTTATTGTGCTCCCATCAGTTGAAAATACTCTCTTTGAGTTGCAAAATGCAGTTAAATGAGATAATGTTTATGATTTTTCATAAAGGTGAGTTAACGATTTTTTGGGAGTTAACTGGTTTTTAATACAGTTTTTGAGCATCTTGCAATGTAAAATGTTTATTTAACTATTAATATTTTACTAATTTACGTGACTGACTGCTGGCATAACGATGTGGATGATGTAACATTACCGGCAGTCAAAAACTTTTCATTTGTCTTTCTGCAGTTAATGCACTTTTGAAAGATACTTTCACTTAGCCAGATTGTTTGCATTTCCGCTTATACAAGAAAACAACTTGTTGCGTTTGTTGCAACAGGCATTATCGTTATCCACTTGGGAATACAACCCGTTTGGTTTACCAGCAAGCTGAGCTGTGTGTGTGCTAGTCTGTCGCGAGCTATGTGTGTGTGCTTAGAGCAAACCTCCGCTAAGTGTGCGCGCACATTCGAGAACTGTGAAGGCTTTTATACTTGACGCGCTCGCCAGAAACACAAGCATTTCTCATGTGAGATTGTCAATTGTGTGGATTAATATCAAGTATTGCAAACTAGCAAAAGTTGGTCAGTTAAATTATGCTACTGTAAGTAATGTTTATTTAGCAATAATTGTCCAGTACCGATAGCAGAACTGTTAACATCAGAGCTTATCGATACTTCAGCCTTTTATAATGTAGCACCAATACCAATAAAGTACAGAGTTTCGGTACCCATACCTAGTAGTCAACATAAAAATTTAACATAAAAGAATGACAAGAACGGGTGTTGTTCAATAGTTTTCAGACAACTTTGATAAAAGCTTGTGATCCACTTCAAATATTGACTACTGTATAAAAATATAAATAAATCTGGTTTATCTGAACCTTTAAATCCTGCAAAATATGTTTACCACAAATCATATCTCTCATATGTTCTAGACCCACACAAATCTGCAATCCACAGACTTGAATGAGCCCATCATTCAATTAAAACTATTTGTTTACTCATGTAAATGTCAATTTATATGTTTTTATATTATTTCACTATTATTATTGAATAATATGCAAATATTTAGATCATTCATGTTAAGTACAAATCATAAAAGTAACCTTTTTTCTGTCTTTTATTGAATGTATTATGTGAGAGACCTACCGCAAACAAGTGGTTCTAATTGGATTTTGATTGTAAACCTTAAATAATAGTTTGAGTTACGGTTTTATCTTTCTCAAAATCATCCTGCAAAAATCTTGTACAATATTCTGTGCAGAAATAACAAATTCTGTCTGATCCTGCTCATAAATAAATGAAAACAGGAACAGGGTTTTGGTTACATATTGGCCTACAAAATTGCATCTGCTTATTGACTGCACTCATTCAGCCTGTGGTTTAACCTGATCATTTTTTAAAAAGAGAACTAAAGCTAGTTCTGTGGAAGTCCTCTCCGTACTTCACTAAACATGTCATTTGCAGTTTAAATTCTATTGAAGTCTAAACATTGCCCCACAAAAGCAGATATGCAGCATTCCAGAGTCTCACAATTCCATTATGCAAAGCACAGTTTGATAAACATCTGTCGATTTGTATATTGAATGGCTTCTCACTTCCTCTGATGCTTTTTTTTTACGTGGGAACTTTTTATTTATGTTAAATTCTGGAAAGGATTCAGATGAAAAGAGATTAACAAACTGGATGTTTATTTGCCTTACATGTGCAAAAAAATATTAAATAAATGTTTTATGTTTACAGAAAAAGAATGACAATCCTGGACAGTCTTCAACATCCCTGGATCAAGGTTTGTTTAACAAGCACTACATGTAAAGCCACTGATGACATATTTTATTACCTCAGCATTTGGTTAAATGTGTTTAATCACTCTTTTTTTTCTTTTTGAAGCCAAAGGATACACAGCAGGCACTTAGTCGCAAAGAATCCGCTGTCAATATGGAGAAATTCAAGAAGTTTGCTGCCAGAAGAAAATGGAAGGTACTTTTTAAAATGACATTTCACAAATATTTCTGTATATAAATTGACCTAAAGTGATACTCTATCCTCGGTAGTGCTTTCTGAATAATCAACATCATGTGCTACTGAAATCAGTCATGCTTTTTCCACAAACACACTATTAAAAGCATGCACAAGCAAACCCTTGGAGCTATAATACAATAAAGAAGCACACATACAGGTACAACATTCCCTGGAGCACAGGATTAAATTCATGTAATAAAAACAAATTAGTTGGTTACATGACATTTGAGGAGTTTAAATGTCATGTAATCTATTTTAGATGAGACTGAACTGCTCATGCTTTGGATGAAATATTCAGTAACACTTTACAAGAAGGTTGTATGAGTTAATGCTAGTACATGAACAAACAAAGAACTCTAAATTAATTACAGTATTTACTCATGCTTTATAGTTCATTGTTAGTTCATGTTAACTCAGCGCATTAACTAATGCTAACAAGCATAAATTTGGGTTATTTTATTACATTAGTAAATGTTGAACTATGATTAATAAATGCTTAACAAGTAGTGTTCATTATTAGTTCATGTTTGTAAATACATGACATAAAAAAAACTCTTGTAAAGTGTGACAAAAAATACTATAGATGAATATCATTTCACCTTTCATATGGTTTGTTTTCTCTGTCATTCTCAGCAATCAGTGCGTCTCATCTCTCTGTGTAACCGGCTCTCCCGCTCCTTTCTGTCAAGGAGCAACATGAGTGTGGCACGCAGTGACGACACATTGGTAAGAGCTGGCAGTTTAAGTCACCATTCAGGAAACTGGAATTAATTCTTTAAAAAAAAAAAGCTTGTAATAAAGATATTTGGAGACACACTTTTATTTGCAAACTTGTAAATAAAGTGCCTCTTTTGTGTTTTTTTTATTAATTATATGCAATATTAAATTTCATTCAGTATAAAATATAGCTGTTTGTGATTGTAAAAGATCTGCAAACCGTTTTAAAGATCAAACTACATGATAAGTGAGGTTATTGTCTTCGAAAAGAAAGTATTGTGAATTTCCTGAAATGAGTCATAGCTAATTCCAGTTTTACATTTTGCACAAAACTATGTAGCTTTGCAATGAATTTGCATAGGGGCTTTCATGGTTCAATTGCATTTTCATAGTTTCTGTTTACGTGAGAATGTTTAGTCAGAAATACTGATTACACATTTATGGTAATGTAATCTGGCTACTTTTAGATTACATTTAGATTACTTTGGTGCTAACCCTTATTTGATGTCTCATGTATTGATGTAAGATAATCTATTTTTACAGTTGGAAAGAAAAAATATATATGCCATACTTTACCAACATGAGCCACTTTTTAAAAGTGCAATGTTTGGACAGTTTATACTTCAAAATGCTAACACTAATATATATTGTGGTTAGTGTTTGCTAATAATAAAGACCTGTGCACACCAGGATGATTTTTGCTCATGTTTAAGGCTGATTTGTACTATTGCGTCAATCGCACGTGCATGCTCTGGCGCAGCCTTCGCGCAGGCTTATAGCCCTCGCTGTGGCTGACACCGACGCTGACGCGCACCTCTTAAAAAGTGTAACTGCACGTCAACGACACATAGTGCAAGTTCTGTGATTGGTCGGTTTGGTAGCTGTGACCAGTATGGGCGGGACCAAGAGCCATGCGAACCTGTTAGAGCGAGTGTTTACAAGTGTCGAGTCCCATGAAGTAGCTCTAGATGGAAACTGTTGTTTTGTGTTTACCTTATGATTAATGTTGTTGCACGTTCACTAGTTCCCGCCTCTGAATAAGCAAGTTTTAGCTAAGTGTTTGTTCAGGGAAAAAAAAAATCACCCATGAAGAAACTCGACAGAGGAACAGAAAAACATACTACCAGCTTCCGTTTTGGAAGTGTTATTGCAGAGCAACACAAACAGCACACAGAAGTATAAATGCACGACTACGCACAAGGCAGGCGCCGTGGGTCACGCCAATCACTCTACGCAGAAGTATAAATCAGCCTTTACAGTGTCATCGCCTTTTAATCATGCCTTGTGTTTGACAATGTGAGCATGCACACCAATGTGCAAAATGTCATCTTAAAAAAATATAATAAAAACACCTTATTCTCATTTTTTTTTGTTCAAATATTTATGTGCCTGGAGCTTCTGAAATTACAGTAAAACCAAGTTTGTGGCGCTTAATCAATAAACAGTTTAGATGTGCACACATTTCTGATGTGAAAGAAGATAAATATGGAGCTGTGTGTATCATTGGTATTGAGGAACTGCTGCTACTAACTCTCTCTGTTTTGTTTAGTTAACAAATATCATGTGAATGCTTTTAAGATGCACATAAACATTGTCCTCCTCCTTCTGATGTGTAAAATATTTTGGTATTTCTGTTATCCATTAGCACCATATAACATTATATTTTTCACATTGGTTTTGCGCTCTGATCATCTCCAGTATGCCGAAAAATGGTTTGAAAAACAATAAGTGAATGAACATTATACCGATGGGCACGAGCTTTAACATGGAATAAAAAAAATTTACAGTAGACAAAATCTAGAAGTTACGTCACTCTCGGGGGCTATTTCCCATAACTTAGTTCCTACAACTATGAAATCCCCTGTTTAAAAAAATAAATAAATTATTGGCTGACCTTAAACATTGTTGTTGTAGCTGAGGCCTGGAGGTGTATAGTTCATGTAGTCAACATTTAAACATATTGTTTTCTGTGCTGTGAATCTACTTTTTCAAAGGATAAGGACACCGGGTTTAAATTGATGCAACTAAATCAATACCATTATTATTATTTGTATCACTTTGCATCCAATGCTGAGGAAGCCTCCAGGTTGAAATTAAAGGTCCCATGAAGTGAAAATAAAACATTTTTAGATGTTAGTTTCAGTCTGTTAGTTATAAGGATATCTATTAGCTTGTGTGTTTCTAAACAGTGACAAAATTTGCCTTTAGAAAATCTAAACCTGATAGAAACATTCAAAGCTTGCAGTTTGTCACTTCTGGATGGATCAGTTTTTGTTTTTTTCACGTCAGCCCATACTGCAATTTCTCATCAAATATTGACCAATCAAATGCTCTCTAGTGTCTGACAAGCCCTACCCCCTTCAAGATGCTTCTTATTTGCTTTTCATTTGATGCGCTTGAGCTCAACCACTCTCACTGGCAGAGCGGTGATAACAACAAAACACTATTGGCTAATCTTTTAAAGGGAAGGAGCCATTCTGTGTCCCACCCTCTCTTCAATTTTCAGTTGATATTGTCAAACATCAAATAGAAAATGCACGTCAAAGCACTTTACAGGAACATTCGGATATGATAATGTTTGGTTTCTGACACACTGTAAGAACTTGCTTGCAATTATCGATTCAAACTACAACTAACTAATTAAGAAATTTCAAGATTTCAAACTAGTTAAAATCTCACATTGTGGACAAAACTGTGTAGGCTTTCAGACTAATCACTTGTAATATCCCTTTTTCAATCAGCATGAACCAGGTGCTAGTTCACAGCCAGTATATTGTCAGTTCGGAGCTGGTTCATTTGGTGAGCCTTCTTATACCTGCTTTGCTTTGCCATTGGCTAGAGAGTCTCTGTAGATGTCTAGTCTAGATCTGATTTCACTGAATATGTATCATATTTCTAAGCAACACAAAGTTGAAGCATCAGATATAAATGCAGCATCAACAATATGTTTGCTATTAATGTCGGTAACTTTGTGAAGCAATATCAGCTTACAAACATAATGGATTCAAAGTGTTGATGCAGCGTGTCATAGTTTCTTTAGATGGAGATTACGAGCAATAATAAAGTGTTTATGCAGCTCATTGTAATTTGTATATACAGAGAATACAAAGGAGACTAATATGTTGCATAATAATTTGAATAGACAAAGATTAGAAGCAAAAATGTGTTCAGTGTTATGTTCTGCTGCTTCTTGTTGGTATCAGTAATGCCACCCTCAGTACAACATACTGGCTTACTTCTAGCCCATAAATGTGTTGGTGCTGCTAAAAGGTCCTGTGAAATTAAGTTAAAGTTTTATATATTTTCATTTCAAGGTCGCTGGTTCGAGCCCCGGCTTGGTCAGTTGGCATTTCTGTGTGGAGTTTGCATGTTCTCCCCATGTTGCCGTGGGTTTCCTCCGGGTGCTTCGATTTCCCCCACAGTCCAAAGACATGTGTTATAGGTGATTTGGTTAAGCTAAATTGTCCATAGTGTATGTGTGTATGTCCTAGTCCTCCAGGTTGGGGATTGAGCATTGAGCTAACAACCTAATGCGTAAAAACTAGATGTTATGAAACACCATCATAGTTTGGCTAAATATGAACTTCTATATAAACAGACCTTGGAGTCAGTCAGTAAGTAAGTATATGTTCATCTTAGTCTGTTAGTTTTAAGGATATCTATAAGCTAGTGTGCTTCAAAACAGTGGCAAGCTTTGCGCTTAAAAATATAAAACTGATATAGACATGCAAAGATTGCAGTTTGTCACTTCCGCCTAAATGTATTAATGATTTTTTCCACCTAAATGTATCAACGTTACCTCATATTTCAGTTTCTTATCTACTTTTGACCAATTAAATGCTCTAAATTATTATACATACCTCGCCCCCTTCAAGATGCTTCACATTTGCTTTTCATTTGACGCACTTGAGCTCAACCATTCTCATTGGCAGAGCTGTAAGGAAAAACTAAATGCTATTGGCTGCTTTTTAAAGGAGAGGAGCCACTCTATGTCCCACCTTCTCTTCAACTTTCAGTTGAGATTGTCAAACATCAAATAGAAAATGCACATTTCAAAACACTTCATGGGACCTTTAAAAACCACCTTCCCTGGTTCAGAGCTGAAGCTTTGAGTGTCAAAAAAGAAAGACAAACCCAAAGTATTGATTTGGAAATAGGCTTTGCTCCAAACTAGAACTGGGAAACGGTTGAAATGGCTGTCAGAGGAGAGTAGACTCTCAGAAAGGAGAAGTTTAGACTGAGAAACACTCTCTGAAAAAATATGAAATGCAGCAACACATGTGATAAAAGTGAAATGCTTTTTTTTTAACCTACATAATATTATAAACCTTTATGTGAGAAATTGGGCCATGAAGGGTTTTATTCTGCAAAAACAATCTATTGTGCCGCAAAACATTACAAATTAGTCACAAAACATCGTTCTGAGCCATAATAAATTATTAATCCTTTAATCAAAGCTGACAGAAACCCAAATGCTGAATGGAGCACACACTAACCTACATATTTTTCAATCACAAGATGGCGCCAAATGAAACAGACAAGCATAAATATTGATGCAAACATATTCACTGATGGTTAAGATGATTCGAAGTACTCAGATGAACCTGTGTTATTAGTTTAGCTTTAATAACTGTGTTATTAGGTAGTCGTTGTTATTAGCAGTTGTCATCTGGGAATAACATACCTTGGAATGCCACAACGGACTTATCAGTATCAAGTATTCCAGACAGGCATGTATACATTAGCTTCATAAAAACACTCATTCATTCATTCATTTTCAGCTTAGTCATTTTATCTATCTGGGGTCACCACAGCGGAATGAACCGGCAAATTATCCAGCATATGTTTTATGCAACGGATGCCCTTCCAGTTGCAACCCATCACTAGAAAACATCGATACACACTCATTCACACACATACACTACGGACAATTTTAGCTTACCCAGTTCACTTATAGCATGTGTTTTTGGACTTGTGGGGGAAACTGGAGCACTCGGAGGAAACCCATGCAAACACGGGGAGAGCATGCAAACTCCAGACAGAAATGCCAACTGACCCAGCCGAGGCTTGAACCAGCGACCTTCTTGCTGTGAGGCGATTGTGCTGCCCTCATGAAAACACTGTAAATTCATATGAATAAATTCTTATTAATTAAACATCAGAACAGATTTTGTTGTAAAAAGAACAACTCGTTGCTTAAAAGGCGTGTGATGAGCCTGGCAACGACTGAGGATCCCTGTATCCCTAAACTCTGGAGTCGTCTGTATTTATGGGATGAACAGCTCTAATGAGCTCCATCAGCTTCCCACACACCCAAGAATAGAGGCAGACACAAAAAAAACAACTCCACTGAAAACTGACTCAGACAGAATGAAATACTTCCGGTCGTGTCCTGTCTGAAAGGTCTTATTGGCTTCTACAAGGTTTTGGAAGATTACCAAATAGCAGCAAATTGATACGCATGATTGTTAACTCCAGTTTATATTGAAGCTTGCCATGAAGTCATATGGCTCATCAAAACTATTATGAGCATGTTCATTGACACATGTAGTCATGTTAGGTTTTGCATGGTCTTTAAACAGTCCAGATATTTGCTTAGTGATGTGTGATAAGCCTGAAGAGTGAAGTGTTATTACTGTTGTGCTAAGTAAATCGTTATCTAAAGTTTACAGCTTACTATCTCTCCATTTTCCTGCTTCAGAGACGTCACACGTCCTTATATTGCTATGAAATAAACATCTGTTTCAACTTATTCACTCCTCCTTTAATTGAAGAGAGCTTATAAGCTTATTATGTATATTTAATATTGTATGAAGTACAGTTGCCAAAAAAAAAAAACATTATTTATTTTACTTCCTATAGAATACACTCAAATATGTAAGAAGTTGATAGTTTTGGTGTGAACAGGAAATTGGTGTTTGATACAGGAAAGCTGTGAGCAATAATGAAGTCTTCATATGCTTTACCATTTAAATAATACAAATATACACTGCTGTTCAAAAGTGTGTCTCTCTGTGTGTAGATGTATGTGAGTATGTATTGTAATGGGTATTATAAAGGGAATATTCAAAATCAAAGTATTTTGTAAAACTGATAATAAGAAATGTTTTTAAAGAATCATGTGAGGAAAAATCTGCTTTATAATCTCATAAATAAACTGCATTTTAAGCAAGAATTTAAGATTATTTTAAAATCTTTTTTTTTCTTTTTTTCAGATTTTACATTTTAGTTGTTACTGGCCACTTTATTAGGTACACCTGTCCAACTCCTTGTTAACGCAAATTTCTAATCGGCCAATCACATGACAGCAACTCAATGCATTTAGGCATGTAGACATGGTTAAGACGATCTGCTGCAGTTCAAATCGAGCATCAGAATGGGGAAGAAAGGTGATTTAAGTGACTTTGAACATGGCATGGTTGTTGGTGTCAGACGGGCTGGTCTGAGTATTTCAGAAACTGCTGATCTACTGGGATTTTCACTCACAACCATCTCTAGGGTTTACAGAGAATGGTCCGAAAAAGAGAACATATCTAGTAAGCGGCAGTTCTGTGGGTGCAAATGCTGATGCCAGAGGTCAGATGAGAATGGCCAGACTGGTTCCAACTGATAGAAAGGCAACAGTAACTCAAATAACCACTCGTTACAACCAAGGTATGCAGAAGAGCATCTCTGAATGCACAACACGTCCAACCATGAGGCAGATGGGCTACAGCAGCAGAATACCACACTGGGTGCCACTCCTGTCAGCTAGGAACAGGAAACTGAGGATACAATTCGCACAGGCTCACCAAAATTGCACAATAGAAGACTGAAAAAAATGTTGCCTGGTTTGAGTCTCAATTTCCGCTGCAACATTCGATAGGGTTTAAATTTGGCATCAACAACGTGAAAGCATGGATCCATCCTGCCTTGTATCAACAGTTCAGGCTGGTGGTGGTGGTGGTGTAATGGTAAGGGAGAAATTTTCTTGGTACATTTTGGGCCCATTAGTACCAGCTGAGCATCGTGTCAACGCCACAGCTTACCTGAATATTGTTGCTGACCATGATCATCTCTTTATGACCACAGTGTACCCATCTTCTGATGGCTACTTCCAGCAGGACAATGTGACATGTCATAAAGCACGAATGGTCTCATCATTTCTTAAACATGACAATGAGTTCACTGTACTCAAATGGCCTCCACATTGACCAGAACTCAATCTAATAGAGCACATTTGAGATGTGGTGGGAAGGGAGATTCACATCATAGATGTGCAGCCGACAAATCTGCAGCAACTGCGTGATGCTATAATGTCAATATGGAGCAAAATCTCTGAGGAATATTTCTAGTATCTTGTTAAATCTATGGCACGAAGGATTAAGGCAGTTCTGAAGGCAAAAGGGGGTCCAACCCAGTACTAGTAAGGTATACCTAATAAAGTGGCTGGTGAGCGTGTGTGTGTGTATATATATATATATATATATATATATATATATATATATATATATATAGAGCCCCTTTTAGCTAGATTTTTTTCGATAGTCTAAAGAACAAACCATTGTTATACAATGACTTGCCTAATTACCCTAACCTGCCTAGTTAACCTAATTAACCTAGTTAAGCCTTTAAATGTCACTTTAAGCTGTATAGAAATGTCTTGAAAAAATATCTAGTCAAATATTATTTACTGTCATCATGGCAAAGATAAAATAAATCAGTTATTAGAGATGAGTTATTAATACTATTATGATTAGAAATGTGTTTTAAAAAATCTGCTCTCCGTTAAACAGAAATTGGGTAAAAATAAACAGGGGGCTAATAATTTAGGGTGGCTAATAATTCTGACTTCAACTGTACATATATAATGTTAATATTTAGACTTCTTTGCAAAAAAATGTATAATGGTATAGTATGATTTTAACAAGCGTGTGCTGCCAGTTTCTAATTAGTCATATTTATTTTATAAAGAGAACGTACACAGGTATGCATTTTAAATAAGTGTGTCTTTCAGTATTACAAATTGTAAGGTATAAGGCGGCACAATATGTCATTCAGCATTGATAACGCAATGTGCGAATTTCAGAACATGATTTGTGGAGTCATCACAAAGATTAACGCTAACAGAGTGCAATATTTTCATTTGGATGGGTTTTTAAGAGCTGCGACTAAGATATCCAACACATATAAACCAAAAAATTCTGAAGTTTACAGATTTATCAAAGATTGATTGTATTAATTATTTATACAATGAAGGCTAAACAGATATTTTACATTTGATTAACAATTAAATTTCTGTTCTTCAGTTCTGTTAGACTCCACAGAAAGGCATAAAACACAAAACAAATCATTTTTATATTTGTTCTATTTTATTGATCTATGCTTGCAAATTGTTTCTTATGTTTTATACATATATAAGTAAAATGATGAATTCTTTCCAGGTAGAGTTATTTAGGTTGTCGATTAGGAACTTGTATTGATATCACAATATATATAGCAGAAAAACAAAATATGGCAATGTTGTTTTTTCTAATATCATGCAGCCCTAGTAAGGAATTCGTTATCATCACATCCCACCATGACTGAACCACATTGTTTTCATCAGGAACAAACCAAATTAAAAACCACACACATTCACCTGAGAATTGTGTTTTACCACATAACTCTCCTCAGAAGCCTCTGGCTGTTTGTAGAGTGTGTTTGAGTGCATGTTTTGTGTAACTTGATACACTTGTTGAGTTTGAGACGTGTGCGTTGATCTATCTGGGTGTCATTCCAGTTCACTCCTTCACTAAACACAAGCACACAAACTATCTCTTTCTCTTTCCGTCACTCACGGTTCGCCTAGTTTCCCTCTAGCCATGTACTGAGTGTTTTTTGACCTACTCGTCTGAACTGTCAGATGCTGTTTGGAGGCGTTTGAGCCACAAAGCTTACTTTAAGTTGTGGTCGAGCTGTGAAGAGAAGGCAATGTCTCTGTGCCGCCCCTCGTCTGCATTATTCAACAGGATTAGGACTTCACGCTGTGTATTTGCTGATAAGACCAACTCTAGTACAACTGAGCGTAAAAGGATTTGCTCAAAGTGTGTCTTTCAAAGGAGGCTTGCTGTTGTTTCTCCTTTCAAAGCTTATTGTATAATCATGTGAATACTGTCATGTTGGCAGTTTTTTTTATTTTACTTTAACAGTTACTGCTTTGCTTTAATTGTCCACTTAAAAACTATAGCAAAAATTTGTCAATTTATTATATGAGATTGAACTGCAAGACTTATATTATTGTTTACAAGTTTTGAGGTCGGTAATATTTTTTTTGCAATCTTTATCAAGGCTTCAATCATTCAAAAAGTAATATTGTGAAATGAGGCCTTGGGACGAGGAACCATATAAGTCCTTGTTTTCTAATTTTGAGTAATATGATTTTTTTGGTTTGTGAACATTATTCATTCATTCATTCATTTTCTTGTTGGCTTAGTCCCTTTATTAATCCGGGGTCGCCACAGCGGAATGAACCGCCAACTTATCCAGCACGATTTTACGCAGCGGATGCCCTTCCAGCCACAACCCATCTCTGGGAAATGTGAACATTATATTAGATATTTTTATTTTACTTGAAGATAGACAACAAAAGCTTCTAATTTCTAAGGAGATAACACTTTTGGGTGCCAGTATTCAAAATCTAAAGTTAATGTGATTTATATTTCTCAAATGTGGAAGAACGGTATATGTCCAGTTAGTGTGGAATAACAGTATAACTCCAATTCATCAGATCACTTTAAACCACTAAATATCTGACCCCTTTGTCTTAGTTTTAATACAGTTACAGAAACCTCAGGTTAATATTAAGCATTTCTTTCATCGTTATTATTATTATTTAAAAACAGAAAATACAGTATGAACAATATACAATACATAGACCTTCTTACAGTACAGGCAAAAACAAGCCATTATTAACAATAAATAAATAAATGCAGACATGCATCATAGCTCAATATTGTCATTTATTTAGAAAAGCTGGCACAGTGCACCTGTGTATATGCTACTTCAAACTGTTTTCGTGCTCCGCCATCTCACGATGTAAGTAAATATATAAACAAATAGACTCTACTTGCCGTAGTCTACACTGGACTGGCAGGAAATATACATTAATACAGCTTTATTATTTTATGTTATTGTATATTGTATGTGGTTTATTTTGATAGGTTAACTGATTTGTGCTGTTTAGCGCTCTTCAACGTGTTCAGAGAGAGAGAGAGATCACATCACTTATACGGTTCTTCCACTCAGCTCTTTCAGTGGATTTTTCCCTGGTTTTTGTTCTCCCCTTTGATTTGAATATGGTTTCCGAGCATCCCTTAAAACCTTTCTTACTCTGTCCTTCCATTTGTTCATGTCGGCTCTCCTTTTTTCCGTAGCAGACATGACAGCAAGCAGCATCTCCATTCTTGTTAGTGGACATAAATTATTTTTCCTAGTGACGCTATTTTAATGTTTAAAACGCAGACTCTTGGTCATGCGAAAATAGCCCCAAATTTTTTCTGTATACAAACTTCACACATACAATTAATGTCACTTGGTTATCTCACCTTTTTATTTATTTATTTTTTCGCACACACTCAAATATTATTTCCTTTTACGGCTTTCTGAATGAATACATTTTAAAAAGCTATTTATTTTGGATGAATATCCAATCCAATTCAGCTATTTAGTTTAGATGAGTCTTTGATGTCATTCTCAGTGTCACTTAATTCTTTAAAAATGATTCTGATATAATGATTTGACCTCAAGAAACATTTCTTAGTACTGTTAATGTTGCAAATCAACTCTACTTTTGTGAAAACCATGAATTGTTTTTGTGATTTTTTTTTTATGAATTAAAAATATTTTGTCTAGGGCTGCACTGAAATAAAAAATTTTTGACAAAACGTTAAATTAAGTAGTATAAAGTAATTTTGTGAGACTTTTTTTTCAAAGTTAACCCAATATCTTAAATTTCATTGCTTTAAAAAACACACAAGCCAATAAAATAAAAACATTTTATTGACGCAACATTTTACCAAGGTTGCCATAACAGCACAGTATGACAACTGTAAACAGCAGGAACAAGTGTACAACCTAGAAACCGGACTTTGTTTTACCTATGCACGGTTTATCTACAGATAAGTATAAATGAACATGAATGAAATATCCAAAGATCATAATATTGAGCTATATTACTGTTTCACCAAAGCAGGTGTAAGCTAGTAAATGTTGTGTTCCACGTTGTGTGCTTTGGTCGGCACAGCAATAAACCGCCCTTGTGCGGCACAAGCCATTGAAATTAATGGGTTTCTAAGCACAGCGCATCACTTTCTGCATGCTGTATGAAAAGTCTGTGCCATTCTAATTTAGTCTTACTTGTCCATTTTCTTGTGTAAATATATAATTAAGTTGAAAAAAAATCATCCTGACCATTAACAATATGTTTTCATGAACTGTTATCATGATGAATGTACCGTTTAGATGCAATAATTGATTTGTTTAATTTCTTTAAAAGGATGAAGAGGACTCGTTTGTCATGAAGGCTATCATTCACGCAATAAACGATGACAATGTTCCCGGTCTGAAACACCTACTTGGATCTCTGACCAGCTATGATATCAATCAACCTAACAAGGTGAGAGAGATAAAATGTCATTTCTAGGCATTATATATAGAAGGCAGAGAGAGTGACACTCATGCTTATGCTGGACTTGGTGTCAGTCCAAGTGATCAGTAACCGACCTGAGCTCGATTGAGCTGATAAGTGTATCAGTGTCACCATGACGTCTGACTTTACAGTACATTGCTGTCTTCAGAACAGACTCTGAGATGTGCAGTGTGTGAATTAGAAACAGTCACTGGACCATGTCTGATCCCATTTGAGTGAGGCTGTGCTTTGCATCTTTATCGTCACTTTAGGAATTGTGAATATTTGTGAGACTTAATATTATTATGCTAACCATTCCAGAGGCTGCAAAAAATAAAATAAAAAATGAGCTAAAAATATTTTCTCAATCAGTATTTTAATCCGTTAAAAATATGCACTGTGCTTTTTGGATTAAAAGACACATTTAATATCACCTAAAACTTGCTGCAACTTCTGTTTGAAAGCTATTTTGTAATGCAGTAAATGTAAAGCAAGCAAAATGTGTGGTGCTGCATGACAGACACATGAGTGTTTGTGTAGTGCATTTCCAACACGTCATTTGTTTGAGTTTCCCTATAAATGTTTATGTAGGTGTGACCTTTACAATAACTGCTGTTTTTAGTGAATACTACTATATCCTCTGTTTGTTTTATTTAAAAGGACTTGATGCAGTGTGATGGGAACTAAAATATGCTCATACTGTTTAAGGCCGTGGGCTAAACCCGGTCCTGAAGGGCTGGTGTCCTGCACAGTTTAGCTCCAACTCTAATCAAACACACCTGCTTATAGATTTCTGGTGATCTTGAAGTCACTGATTAGCATGCTCAGGTGCCAACAGGAACCAAAATATACACAACATAGATAACGAGTTAGCATGCGCGAAAAAAACGTGCATTTAATTATTTTATTATAAATTATTATAATAAATACAGCAAGTTTTCTAAATATCAACAGGATATTTACACATCCCATCCCTGCACTATAAAAAATAGTCCTTGTCAATTTGTACAATAAACTTAGCAGTATTAATACATCAACTGATGTCTATAGACCTTTTTCTTAGAACGCAAAATTACCCATTATGCTTTGCATGTATGCGCAAGGAGAATGCTAAGAACTTCCGGTCGGCAGCTGATGCGTATAAACAGTCGCATTCTGACAGCTTTGAAACAATCGTTTTAATCTATTTTACCTGCTTTTATCATCTTTGAACTAATACTGTTGTCGATCAGCACCACCTCCTGGACTGATCATTTTAAAAAATGTGATCTAACAGAATGGAAAACAACTGCTGCGAGGCATTTTCCCTCATTGTCAGACAGCATCTTGTGCTGTTTAAATGAAGCCTTGTCATCACTAAAGTCAACAGTTTCTCTTTCTTTCAAATATATAACCAACCCAAGCAAACATAGGTAACCAAAATGTTTGACACACACACCTAGCCTACTGTATTGTCCCACTAACACACTGATTTAATAACTGTGACAAAGTGGAAATAAAGTGACGTTTTGAAAATGACAGCAAAACCCAAACCGTGGTAAATACATCACACTAAACGGCTCCCGATTAGAATGAACAGCAAATCAGCCAGCAGAGTATCAGTAACAGACTTTTATTGGTTATTTTTGTAAATTGCATGACTTACACACCTGTTAAGTTTCATGCCAGTAATCTGGTTTGCTCCATGATGCAGTGAAGTATTGCGTGCGTGCGTGTGTGTGTCTGTGTCTGTGTTGAAGAGCTGCTGAGCTAACAGCTGACAGGCCGGGGAAACACACACACACACACACTGTATTTCTGACGGCAGACACGTGAACTAGGAGAAAGTTTTTCTCTCGCGCTTGAACCACATCTGACAGATAACGGATTTAACACACACCTTTCAAAGTTGTGTGTCACAAAAACACTCCATAATCCACTCAAAACGCTATTAAAACCCATTTTCGGAGCGCAGATTACATGTTGTAAACACTGTAAACGGAAGTTCTAAACATTTTACCGGAAGACGCTGGTCGCTTTGGCGCCCTCCATGCAGCAGCCAAGAAAAAGCTGCTGCAACATTGCTTGTATATTGTTTATCATTTTTTGCCTCCGTTTTCATTTGGTTTATATGATGCCTTAATATCTGGCAGATAAGAATTTACCTTCATTTTAATTTTAAGTTTTCAAATAAAAAGCCAACGGTAAATGGTGTATGTAAATAATATAACATTTACAGCTCTATTTGTTATACAAGGTTCGGTTCTAGAACATTCATATTTCATAACAGCAAATTCAGTAGATTAACTCAATAACATGGCGAAACTCAAAATGTCAGAGATGTTCTTTAAATCAAGTTCAAATAACCTTGCAGGTGATCAATGTGGAGATGGCTAAAAACATACTCTTTACTAAAATGAAGATGTGCACCTAACTTAGCATGATAACCAGTGCCTTAATTGACCAAAACCATTTCACGGAGGAGGCGGGCTTTATGACTTGTACTGCAAACAGCCCCCAGAGGGCGATCTAACGGCCAGGACCTTCACTCAAAAGCAGGCGTGAGGCACACTTGTTTAAAACGTTTTTAAAACAGTGCATGTTTGTAATGGATTACGACGATTTTAACGTCTTTATCGGCACAGCCGCATGTCTGTACCACTATAAAAGAAGAAGCTTCAATCCCGGTTTGTGAACGTTAAATCAGGTTTATTTTGTACATTAATATAACGAATATCCACACAGCAGAGGATATTAATGTGTATCCTGTCACATTTGCTGTGCAAAAACAGTGTGTGTTGGCTGTGTGTGTGTGTGTGTGTGTGTGTGTGTGTGTGCGTGCTTGCGTGCGTGCGTGTGTGTGTGCGCATGCATGCGTGTGTGCGTGAACCTTGTGACTCATCATTGCAGAAAGGCTTGAATTACTGTTATGTGAGATATGCTTCCTTCATGTCTGTCACTGTGCTGTTTATCTGATGCAGCCGGAGATTGTGGCAACCTCTGAACGGTGGGGGGGAGAACTAGCATTAAAGGCGCAGGCAACAAAAACAGCTTCCTTGTGTTTAGAGCAGAAAATACGATATTCTGAAAGTTATAATAAATAATCTGATGGGTGTTTTGAGCTGAAGCTTTACAGATATTCTGGAGACACAAAAACTTATTTACATTTTTGTAAAAAAAAAAAGAGTAAAACAGGTGCCATTTAAGGTGTTATCATATGTAGGGCTAATGGTAGCATGTTCATATTATTCCTAAAATAAATTTTAAAATGAAAAACACAGTTTATTTATTTTTTCCTCTCATCAATTGAGTTTTGACACAGTGTGGATTAAAGTCAGCTGTGACCAGAAATATGGTCAGCTTTATAGCAAGAGACAATGTACATCCATATGCTTGTGCAATCTTAATAAAATTTGTAATCTTATTTTTTTGGTAAAAATGTTGGCTGTTTATACAAAATTACAGTGTTTTGTTTTTTTCTAAAACAATATTTTATATTATTATATTTATATTTTGAATTTTTTTCACCCTCATTTCCTTTCATCAATCAATTCAGTGCTGTTTAAGAAAAAAAAACATTCACTCTTTGTTAACAGGATTCCAAAAATTTACAAAAAAAAAAAAGTAAAATGTTTGGTACATCTTAGCACATGTTTGGCCTTTGGAGCAAATAAATGCTTTGTTGTTGTTTTATATTGAGGAATTCAGACAAAAATGTCATTATGTGTGTATGTGGTATGTACTGTATATCGGAGTATACTATTCATGTACATTTTATTATTATTAAAAATAATAATTTATTACCATACTGGCCAATTTATGTTTTTTATGAGTAAATCATGCAAAAAGTAATGGTTTATCATCATCATGAAATCAAAAACTATTTTTTTTGCCTCTCAAGTATTTTTTTTTCTTATCATGAAGGCATTTTTAATGCTTTATGAAACACAAGATAAAGTCTGGTGATTGGTGTATGTGTATGTGTTGGAATGTCCTGTGTGAGTGTTCTGAAGAAATGAGTTTGAAGTTGTTGAAACTGAGAGGCACTGTCTGTGTTTTTGTATGCACAGTGAGAGCTATTCGCATGGCTCTCAGGCATTTTTTTATACAGATGAGTTTATCACCATTCTGGAAATACAATTCCAATCTTGTGCCTGCAAGAATGTGTCTTTACCAACAACCACAATCACTCTTCAGCAATTAAAACTGCCGTGCGAACAGTGAAAAATAAAAAAGGCTAATCTGAATTGGCATATTCATACTGACTCTGAATTAAAGGCTTAATTAAAGCTGCTTTAAAGCTAAATGGGGCTATTAGTGCCTTGTTACATTCAATAAAATGCTTCTTGTTTGTGTTTCTGTTTTGTGTGTGAATTTCAGCATGGAACTCCTCCGCTCCTGATTGCTGCAGGCTGTGGAAACGTCCAGATCATTGATGTGCTCATGAAAAAAGGGGCCGAGATTCAAGCCTTTGATAAGGTGTTGTACTCTAATCTCTCTAAAACAATTGACACACATATTAACAAAAAAAAAATCACTGCTAATTGAAAGTTTGGAGTCACTAAGACTTTGTAATTTTTTATTTTGTAATTTGTGTACCTCTTTGCATAATAATATATATTTTTTAAATAAATAAATTGTAATGTTGTTGAAAGACAGCTCTTTCAACAGCCAGTAATAATTAATACACTTTAAAACTAGCTGAGCAAGTATTGCTGAGAAACTTATTTAATAAAGCCGGATATGAAAGTTAAAAAAAAGGAACAACTCAGAGAATGTCAATATAAGGTTTGGTAACACTTGAAGGGGGTGTTCATAAGTCTGTCATGAAACCTTCATGTTATGTAATCAAAACATGTCACACATGATGAATATTAAAGAGATTTGATGCATGCTTTCGACAATTGTCATGAAGTGTCAGCTATGTCAATTTAAATGAAAATATGACATTGTTTGAGATGTCTATATGACATAAACAGTAACCTGACATACTCATAACAAATACCTCATAACATTACAAAGACAACATCATTTCATGAAACCATTCATTCATTTTCTTTTCTGCTTAGTCCCTTTATTAATCTGGGGTCGCCACAGCGGAATGAACCGCCAACTTATCCAACATATGTTTTACTCAGCGGATGCCCTTTTAGCTGCAACCCATCACTGGAAAACACCCATACACTCCCATTCACACACATACACTACAGACAATTTAGCTTACCTAATTCACATATAGAGCATGTCTTTGGACTGTGGGAAAAACCGGAGCACCCTGAGGAAACCCACACGAACACTGGGAGAACATGCAAACTCCACACAGAAACGCCAACTGACCCAGCTAGCCGGGGCTATAACCAGCAACCTTCTCTGAGGCGATCTTGCTACAGTGGGTAGGGCCACCATGACGCCCTTCATGAGACCATGATAACTGTCATTCATTTTCTAACAGCGTCATTAATAAATATTTTTTTACCTCAGCTACAGTGGTACAAATTGCCATTATAATGTCATTAAATATTATGAGTAAGAGTATTGATGAGTTTACTGGGAAATTGTAATGACAAGTTAATTTTGTTCCAATGAAAAAAGTTATTTGTTGTCCACAAATAGTAGTGTCCACAGTTGCAAAGCATCATGGTAGTTGTTTTCCAGGTGAATAACGTATACAGATGGCTAGATGAGTTTTGTAAACTCCAGCAGATAATCGTAAAAATGACAGTCGTGTTTATAACAGGTTAACACATAGGTCTCAAACTCAATTCCTGGAGGGTCACAGCTCTGCAGTTGTTGTAGGTGTTTAAGACTATTATGCTGCATCCCAATTCGCATACTTATACTACGCCCTAAAAGTATGTACTTGTTTTTTTGGGAAGTAAAAGTTTATACTTTTAAGTGTTTAACAGAAGAGTATGCAAGCTTTGGGACATACTACTTCCTCGTTAACAGATCATTATGTTGCTTACGTCCCCAGTCAATCCTCTCGACACATCATCTACATTTCTTTCAAATTAAATTTACTACCTTATTGGAGAAGCAGCAGCAGGATAATCTGCCATTCACGAATCTTTCATGCAGAGAAATCTCCTTTTGTCTTTGCATAATTGCGCATTCAGAAGTTAATTTTCAAACATGTCTTTATATAAGTTCACATTGTTGTTGCAGATGAAATATAACACAGAAAACACGATTTCAATATTTTCCATTTGGCTAAATTTTAATTAATAGTCGTTCAAACAACTTTACCGAAGCCTTTCTATTTGATGCTTGATGTCCACCATGTTTGTAGTTTATTTACACTTTTTACTTGAGTTTGCAGTTCTAATCAAATTCACATCCAACACGCAATGTGTTGTGGGCAATATTAGCGATTAGAGTTTGGTTAGTTCAAATTTTTTACGGAAATAATAAACCGTCCAGGAACCTTTGGCATACTCCTTTCAACATACTATTGTTTGGGACATGCTAATCTAATGTCGAATACTATTTAGGATGAATAGTATCTGAATTGTGATGCAGCACTAGTGTCTAATAGTCTTGAACACCTTGATTATTTGGATCAGCTGTGTTTGATTAGGGTTGGAGCAAAACTGTGCAGAGCTGCAGCTCTCCAGGAACCGAGTTTGAGACCTATGGGTTAACACAACTCAACGGGTTTTTAACATGTTTAGCATGAATTATCATCCAGCACTGTTTTGTTACAATGTTCTATGTCAGTATGAATTGTTTCTAGCATGAATTAATAATTTACTGTTGTGAATTGGCATGTTACTAACATGTTTAAAATGTTAATATGATTAAAAACATTGATAGTTTTTTGAACGCTTTAACTTGTTAGCATGTTTTACCATGTTGCTAGTTTTGCATAATTGCATTTCTTGATATTTTATTGAAAGTCGTGGGCTGTATCTGAAATCACCTTATTCCATAGTGCACTATTTATAGTGTCATCTGAAACTATAGTAGACATTCTGAAGTACACTATATCAATCCAACAGTGCACAGCTATAACATGTGTACAACAGATGTATACTCAATGGCTTGAAAATACCCATGATGCACTGCATGAGTGCACGCTGACTAAACTTTCCACACCTGACCACAATATGGCATCCACAGCAGAATAAATCTAAAGCTTGCTAAGTGTTAGCTATCATGGGGTCTGACCACGAAGTTAAAAATCTAATCAGTCTAAGGCATTTATTAACCAGCATAGCACAAACAAAACAGCATCCCTTCCAGTGCATTCAGTGTTTAAATTCACTCACCTGTTATCATTCACTCCTTTAAGTGGACTATGCTAGTGGTCTAATGCAGGGAGTACTAAACGAGGGAATAGAGGTGATTTCTAAAACAATAATCCTTTTTGGTCTCTTTTTGGTATCCTTTTTGGTCCCACTTTATATTAATATTAATAATATATTAATATGTACTTGCACTAAAATTAATAATTAATTACAATGTACTTATTGTGTAAATACAGGTTTTTACATTGTACTCATGCTTGATTAAATACATGCATGTAATAAAATTTTATAATACATTCAAAATTACACTGTAGACCATTGCTTACACCTTAAGCCACCCTTAAACCTATCCGTATACCTCGTTATGGACACATTATGTACATTATATTTTTATATAAGTTCATACAATGTAGTTAAGACCAGTGTTTTTTCAACCAAGTTTCTGGGGGACCACCAACTCTGCGACTGTTTCTCAATTCCAAGAACGCAGAAAACAGACTCGCGTTCATGTGGAGATTGTTCATGCCAGGTTACCTCGGAAGAATGTACTCGGGAGACCGCGAGAACACCAAACGCGTCCTATGAAAAATGAGATGCTGCGTTCTTCCTGATGGTCGCATGACCTTCACGTATTTTTTACGCAAAATTATTTAAACATTACAGCACTCATACAACGATTTATTGTTTTTCCCCTTTTCAATATATAAAACAAGAACAAAAACCTTACAAATATACTTTCCACAATACAAATAAAACAGATTTTAATATGAATTTCAGCAAATAAACACCCTTAATTTGTTTATGCCTTTATTAAGATTTTCATGTGAAAGTTTACTTTCACCATCTCGTTTAGGGGAACTCCTGAGACAAATAAGTTAAATCTCTGAACTTTAATAATAAACAGGTATAGAATGCTGCGCTTCCCACCACCTTTATCCAGCCTTAATGTCTTCTGGGACTCATTCTCTGTTCTTGTGTTTGTGAGTTTTGTAACTGAACTTTAATGGTTGATGATGACGTTACACAAGGGCGCAAGATCGCTGAAGAAAGCATATTAAGAAACAGCCTGCATGTTTTGGAAGTCTCCTTTATCTGTCACACCTATTATAGGTCTTTCAGTCTCTGCTAATGAGCTTATGATCTGAATCAGTTGTGTTTGGTAAGGGAGACAAGGAAAATGTGCAGAACTGGTCGTCCTCCAGGAACGTGGTTGAGAAACACTGGTTAAGACCACTTAATATAAAGTAGAACCTAATCTTTTTTCAGTATATTTAATTTGTAATTTTTTTGTATAGAATGTTTTTTAAGAGCAATTATAATTCATTTGTTTCATTGGATTAAAAACAAATATTTGTAATTATTTGTACAACTACAAACTTTTGAATAGCAGTATACGAAACACAAATACGTACAAATCTCCACAACGTGCCATTCTTTTCCTCAGACTGGAGCCAGTGCTATCTACTACGCCGCCCGACATGGTCATGTGGGGACCTTGAGATTCTTGCATGAAAAGAAGTGCCCTCTGGACATCCAAGATAAGGTGCCTCCATCACACACACACACACACACACACACACACACACACACACACTCAAACAGACACACAATAATCACAACCCCAGGGAGAGGACAGATTGGATTTTTCAAAGGCTTTCCCCATCCGGCACCTTTTCTCCAGAAAACCTTTCCTACTGAGTTCACACGCCTCTCTGCTTCCCATTAGTAATTTGTAGTTGCGATGGTTACTGGCCGGCCTGAGGTTTGCCGCTGCATGAAATAATTGTTGACTGTTTGTTGACTGCCTCACTAGTCAGTGAAGTGCGCTCAGTCAAGCAGAATTGCAGGCTGAAGTGTTGTCGAGTTTGTCAGGAGTGTCATACAGAACAGCACTTGGAGTGTCCGAAGCTCCATTACGGGTGTAAATTGAGTGTTTGAAATGTCTGCCTCAGCCTAAAGTGCTGCCAGGAGAAACTCTGTGCTCAGATCCCACACAAAGATGATTTAGGTCTGGTTTGTGGTTGTCAGCACATGAGGAAATCTCCCTTGAACTGGCTACATTCTGATACCGTAGCTCATCAGGAAAATACTATAAAGTGTCATAAAATCCCCAAACACATTTTTTAAGATGTTAACCAGTAATTGTTGAGGTTAATACAGTACATTTTATTTGGAAGTGGAAATTGGTTATTGTTACATTGATTATTTTTGGATGATGCTAGTAATGGAGAGTATGCAGTGACGTCATCAGAATTATTGAGATACTCTGCGTTTATTCACAAGAAAGACCTGATTCAATCCAATCAGCAAACACACTATTATAAATTAGAAGTAATTACAGTATTGTACATTAGCTTATTATTAGATAGTGTTATATCTGATTTTTTTTAAGAAATACATTGTCCCAACTTCTGTTTATTTTACAGTGCTGTTGGCTACACTGTAAACTTGTCTGCCACTATTTCTAAAAAAAATGTCTCGCCTCCCTTACCATAGTATGCTATTCATGTAAGTATCTTGCCTTCCTTGCCATATTATGCTACTACAACATACACTACCTGACAAAAGTCTTGTTGTTGATCCCAGTTGTAAGAGCAACAAATAATAACTTGACTTCTAGTTGATCAATTGGAAAAGTGGCAAAAGGTAGATTTTCCTGATGAATGTTCTGTTGAACTGCATCCCAATCATCACAAATACTGCCGAAGACCTATTAGAACCCACATGGACCCAAGATTCTCAAAGAATCACGTTTGGTAAAGAAAAAAACATGATTTGGGGTTACATTCAGAATGGGGGCATGCAAGAGATCTGCAGAGTGGATGGCAACATCACTCTATCAAGACATTTGTGCTGCCCATTACATTACAAACCACAGGAGAGGGCAAATTCTTCAGCAGGATAGCGCTCTTTCTCATACTTCAGCCTCCACATCAAAGTTCCTGAAAGCAAAGAAGGTCAAGGTGCTCCAGGATTGGCCAGCCCAGTCACCAGACATGAACATTATTGAGCATGTCCGGGGTAAGATGGAGGAGACATTGAAGATGAATCCAAAGAATACTGATGAACTGTGGGTTCTGCAAGAATGCTTTCTTTGTCATTCCAGATGACTTTATTAATAAGTTATTTGAGTCATTACAGAGATGTATGGATGCGGTCATCCAAACTCATGGAAGTCATACACAACAATATTTTTTTTCCACTGCACCATACTGTACATTATTTCTGTCACACTGCAGGAAAGTATCTGAAAACTTTTGACTTTGTCAGAACTTCATCGGATGAAAAATCAGATTGCAACTGTTATTAAGTGGCTGCCGCTGAACATAGATTTCAAGAATCATTTAGGCTTTCCTAAATTTGTTTCAATGACCAAACCGTGGCTGAAATTGCACAATGTGTGCAGTGTGTGCAATTGCACGATGTGCACCATGTGTGTAGGGCTTTACTCGCAAGATGCGACTGATGTTGATTTCCCGCATTTACAGCAAGTGCTTCACATATTCAGAAATACTAGCACTAACACATTTCTATTGGCTTTGTATGTAATCTACTCACATCAAGTTTACATTTGTATTTGGCGACCACAACATAAAGGGCGTCACACACCAGATGCGCCGCGACACGGCGCGCACATGACAGTTGAAAGTATTGCACACCAGATGCGCACATTCGCATGCTATTTAAAACTAAACTAATCAGATGGCGCTCTGTGGTGCGGCAGAAATATGAACAGTGTCCTGAGTCGTGGCTGGGCGCCGCGGACAGACGCCGACTTGCGGCACCGGTGTGTGTACCCTGATAGAAACCTATGTTTAGAATTCTGAAATGCGTGGCGCAACACCGAGCGTCGCTTCTGGTGTGCGACCTGCTTAAGAATAGCACGTAAAGCCTCCGGCGTCTTCTGGAAAGCAGTAATTAATTTGCATTTAAAGAGACACACTCAAAAATAGAGTTGTTTTTCTCATATTCAAATAGTATGCAAATTTGACAAGCTATAATAAATGATCTGTGTGTTATTTTGAGCTGAATCTTCACAGTCATTCTGGGTACACAGGAGGTTTATTTTACATCTTACCAAAGGGAGCATGATATGTCTTCTTTAATAAAGTTCATAGCTGTTTCTACAGTCTTGTTCAGCAGGGTTTATTTTTTCCCAGATGTACACATACTCATGGTCACAGCATTTTTTGTTTTTGTGTATGTAATCATATTAATAAAGTGCCTTCTCATCGCTGCATTATGGGCAGACGTCAGCAGCGTGTAGTCTATAATGTGAGTAATGTTTGACATTCTGTTGTAGTCTGGAGAAACTGCTCTGCATGTGGCGGCTCGCTATGGTAATGTGGATGTGGTCCAATACCTTTGCAGCATCCATGCCAACCCTGACCTGTTGGACCGGGTATGTAACACACACACACACACACACATACACACACACACACACACACACACACACACACACACACACACACACA
>CAIGQZ010032551.1:4143771-4153896 GCA_903798205.1 Danio tinwini | reverse complement strand
ACACACACACACACACACACACACACACACACACACACACACACACACAAACAAACTGATCTACATCACAGAAAACAGTCCAAGTCATTGTGGGAAAATGCGTCACTTAGTGATGTAGTTATATGAAAGTCAAAGTTTTCGATTCCCTTTGTGCAAATTTAATATTATTGATGAAACGGTAGTTACAGAGATAAGAATGAGTTTTATTGCGGTGCCAATTCCTATTGGATTAGTCTTTAGTTTTTATTCATCGATAAATATTAAAGAAATCATTTCTCTGTTTTCACAAGAATATTATGCAGCAGAGCAATTTATAGCACTGAAAAAATATTTCTTTATCAGACAGTCAGCATATTTTTATTATTTCTGAGGGATCTTGTGATTGTAATAATATTTCATTAGTGTGTGTGTGTGAATGAATGAATGAATGAATGAGTGCATGCATGCATATAGCCTTGGTGACCATAAAAGACCTCTTTCAAGAACAATATCAAGTGGTGAACTTTGCATTATTTGTATTAATGCACAATATTTTATGAACATAATCTGCTGTGCCTTCGGCTTCTTTGATGATATGCAAATGCAATAAATGGTTTCACAAGTGCTGACGTGACATGAGTGCTGAAAAAGAATCATGTTCATGCCTCACTTCATTTGTTCAGCACTATAAGCTCACAGCAGTAACTTTTATAGACTGTCAGTCTGTGTATCTGAAAATATTGCTTACTGAGGCATCCATTAGCTGGCAAAAATGGAAAGGGGCACTGTAAAAACAATATATATACTGTAACTCAGGTTAGCACAATTTCTGAGAAATACAATAAATATAATTTAAAAATGATGTGTGTTTATAGTTATTAGATCAATGACAAATAATGTGCACAATGAGACGTGTTTTAAATGTACAGCAGTGGTACTGTTAAAAACTTGATGGATGACTAATGAACACTGGTCACATCAAACATGCTTTGGATGTTATATATATATTAATTTTATTATATAAATTATTAATTATAGAACAGTGGTATTTCTAAAATGTGGTAAACTAGATCTGTTTTTTTTACCATGACATAGCCAAAGAAGCTGAAATGTCAATAAACTCAAAATTACCTCTCTTTGAAAATGTGAGGCATACCATACTGCTTTTTTGTTAAGTTTAGAAAAGAGCTGTGCTTTGCCCCATTTTTTGTTGAATTGTTTTGAAAAATGTGATGCACAGTAGACAGGTAAAATGTGAGGTACCAGGGAAGCATAAACAGGGCACAAAATGCTTGTTGGCAATAGAAGACTATTGAAAAAAGGAACCATTCACCACAAAAAGAGATGTGTTTGTTGTGATTGGGGCCTAAGGTGTGCAATTATTTTCAGTGGAAATAAAGTAAAGTTCCCAATAGTATCTGGATGCAGCCTTTATGATGCAAGCTGAGATTGCGTCTCTCAGAGATGCAATGTCAGACACAATGCACTCAATGGAGCTAGTGACGTCACGGTGACAGTTAGGGGTGGGGTTAGGTAAGCCCATTCAATACCATTGGATGCAGCTCAGATTGCATCTGCACCAAATCTGCAGCCAGACCTCTCTCATAGTTCCAGACAGGTCTTGATCATGTTATTTCTATTTTACAACAATGATTTTAGTTATTTTTGTAGGTTCTGCAATTTTTTTCTCTCATGTGGCACAGATCGGATATGGTCCATGTACATGTAAGCAGGAAAAAATCACATGGACTCGAGGACTAAAAAGCTTTTATATTGTCACATAGCACATGCATATTAAGCATGTTAACAAGAAAGAGAGAGAGCATAGCATCCGCCACGTAACCAAAATAAACTAATATTAAACTGTTGCATATGCAACACTGGTTGGATTACCTTAATTATTTTGGATTCGGAAAGCAGTATTGTCCTACCAGAGTGGTTATAGCGATGGTGATTGTGGTTATACTCATGGCAGGAATTTTTTGGTAGTTTGGTCATTGATTTCATTAATTTGGCAACTGTCAATCGTCATTAAGGAAACGGTTTGAATTTCCGCTTAGTAACAAATCATTAGTGTTCCATTTGGCACAACACTACATACATATACTATGCTGTTTAGTGTGTAAGTGCATAAGTACACAGTGCAAAAGTGCATAGTGTACAGTGTGCCATTTGGAACAGAGCTTGTGTGTTTTATAGGAATTTGAAAGTGAAAGCAAACATCCCGAAACATCCCTATTTATAATAGCATAGAGTACTCATGGTCGTGAACAACAAAAGTGTAAAACATGTGAGCACGCATTTAAAGCGGACGCCTTCAATGTTTATCGTGCTCGAGAATGAGCATTATAACTGTAGCATGTAGCTGCTTCATTCAGGATGGTTTGAGAAAACAGACTTGACTCGATTCCGGTACTAGGTCCATAAAGAGTCAAGGAATAGACTCTTTTGGAGTCCACTCCCCATCCCTAGCTACAAGTAGTGACTCTACTAGCTTAACGACATTTGTTAGTAGAGTTGCGGTAGCGTCGCTACTTTCTAAATCAAATAGCTTTTCTGTAGTTAAGCTATTTTTTAGTCAAGTAGTGCAGTAGCCTCCACATAAGCTACAATTACTGATCGCGGATCAATAAGTGACGGCACTGACATTCACAGAGCTGTGAGGCCGGTGTCTAGCCGATGAAAGTAAATCCATATGATGGCGAGAATGATGAGTTCTTCTTCTTCTTCGTTGTTTTATGGTGGTCAACAACACACTTTTTGGTGCGTTACTGCCACCTCTTGCTCTGCTCAGTGACTTTGCCAACCAATTAGGCTTTATGGAAAGAGGACTAAGGAAGAGGAGTATATAAAGCTTACTGTAGTAGAGGCTAAAGTATACTATGGTAATTACTATTAGTTCATGATAGTGTGATGTAATTTATTAATGAAGAGGTGTAAATATATATACAATATAATGCTTATACCTAAATATTTTCCTTTACTATAAATTTCTATAGTGTTTTATATGTGTAACACCTGGTTTTATTGGATTTTGTGTTTTAGCTGTTAGCCGAACAATTATTTCATTGACCGTTTTATTGGTCACTAAGATGTAATTGACTTGGATTTAAGTTGCTTTGATTTAAAAATGAAAATTGCAAAAATAGCTCATATATATATTTTTTTTTCTATTGCATTATATTTTTTATTGTGATAAGAATAGCTTAGATGTAACTAAGCTACTTTTGCCAAGTAGCTTTTAGCATAGCTTGCTACATTTCTCAGAGGGTAGCTTTTAGTGCAGTTAAGCTACATTTTAAGTAGAGTAGCTAATAGCTTAGCTCACTACATAAGTAGCTTGCCCAACACTGTCCTATAGCATCCATCCCATTTACTCTGTAGAAAACCAATATTCACAAGCCGTCCCAAGTGGCAAACACAGCCACACATTGTATATTAAAAACTGTTACGTTCATTGGAGGTGTCAGGGTTTGCAAGCTAATTAAGAGCAATTCGTCATGTGAAACGGCCTTGACACAGACTAATGTTGTTTTGCTAGCTCTGTGTGTTGAAGGTTATTCATAAGCTCCTGGTCTGTTTTCATGCCTCCACAGGAGCAGGAGACGCCTCTCCACTGCGCGGCCTGGCACGGTTATTCGGCAGTGGCCAGAGCCCTGTGTGAGGCTGGCTGTGATGTTAATGCACGTAACCGTGAGGGTGAGAGTCCACTGCTCACCGCTTCAGCCCGCGGCTTCAAGGACATTGTGGAGTGCTTGCTGGAGCACGGAGCTGACATGGACTCTGCTGATAAGGTGAACAGAGACAACACACAGATTAACCATTAATAATGTTGCTGGAGGTGGTGGTTGGCGTTTTATTGATCAGTAAAGGGGAACATTTTTATTTGCATTTATTCATTTCGTAGATGCTTTTATTCAAAGGGATTTACGTTGTATTGAAGGAGCATATATATATATATATATATATATATATATATATATATATATATATACATTTACTGTATATATGCACAGAATCAACTAATTGTTGTTGTTTTATTTCACAAAAAAATAATTTTATTGTCACAAAAAACAAAAGTAACAAAATTGGAGGATACAAACAGTAAATAACTTTTTAAAAATAAACAAATTAGTATATAATATATATAATATATATGGGTGTCACAGTGACGAGGTGGGTAGCACAATCATTTCTGTGTGGAGTTTGCATGTTCTTCCCATGTTCGCGTGGGTTTCCTCTAGGTGCTCCGGTTTCCCCACAAGTTCGAAGGCATTCGCTATAGGTGAATTGGGTAAGCTAAATTGTCCGTAGTGTATGTGTGTGAATGAGTGTGTATGGATGTTTCCCAGTGATGGGGTGCAGCTGGAAGGGCATCTGCTGCGTAAAACATGTGCTGGATAAGTTGGCGGTTCATTCCGCTGTGGCGACACCAGATTAATGAAGAGACTAAGCCAAAAAGAAATAAATGAATGAATGAATGAATCTATATATAGCATTTGATGTTTACGTGCAAAAATTTGAATAGCACATTAGGTTTGTAAGTTTCTGACTATTTATTAAACTACAGTATACTTAATACTGCTATAGTCACTTTTATGTAAATATAAAAAATAATTCCAAATAATTTATTTATTTTGTCTAAAATAGAAGTAACAACATTTGACCAATAAGTTCTAATAACATGGTGTGATGTGTAATCTATAAACAATTCTAAGTTGTAAATTTGGCCCTGTTACAGATAGAGATCTTTTATTATTATTATTTTATATTGTCATAGGACAGTGGAGATTTAAAGACAGGAAAGTATGGGGAGCAGGGATAGGGGAAGGATCGGCAAAGGACCTCGAGCCGGGAATTGAACTCGGGTCACCGTGAACACCTCTGTGCCATGTGTCGACGCACTAACCACAAGGCTATTAGTGCTGACAGATAGAGATCTTTTAATCTGAGTCCAGATTAGATCCCATTCCACATCCGTAATGGTCAACTGAAGCTCCCCCTCCCATATTCTTTTAATTTCCTGAGTATTCACCTCTACATATGTTCAAAGAGCATTACAAAATAAGTTGTTGTTATTATTGATATTTTACACACAAAATAAATAAATTATTTGGATTTTTTTTTATTTACATAAAAGTGACTATAGCACTAAGTTTAATGTAGATTAATAAATGGTAAAAAACTTATTCAATTTTTGCACACGGACAATTTAGCCTATCCAATTCACCTATACCACATGTCTTTGGACTTGTGGGGGGAACCGGAGCACCTGGAGGAAACTCACGCCAACACGGGGAGAACATGCAAACTCCACACAGATATGGCAACTGACAAAGCCGAGGCATGAACCAGCGAGCTTCTTGCTGTGAGGCGACAGCTCTACCCACTGCGCCACCAAGCTGCCAAATAAAGTATGTATTTAATAAAATAATCTTTTCAAATTTAAGAGCCACATTAAACTGCATTGGGTTCCATTTGAAAAGATTATGTAAAGATAATCAAGACTTTATATATATATATATATATATATATATATATATATATATATATATATTAGACCTGGTTGGACTTTTATTTGCATACTCCTAAGTCAATGTGACAGTTCACGCTCATCTGTTTTTAGATGCAGGTGCTCGCTCTACCAAATTGTTTAAATACTTTCTTTTGTCTTCCTTCTTTCATTTTTTCTCCAGATATTTTTGAAGTGATTATTCACAGCTTGCCATTCAGATGGTTGGGTCTTCCTCTCCTGATAATGTGTTCATTTGTTTGTGTGTGTGTGTTTTAGGATGGTCACATTGCTCTGCATCTGGCAGTGAGGAGATGCCAGGTTGAGGTGGTCAAGTGTTTGCTCAGCCATCACTGCTATGTGGACCACCAGGATCGTCACGGCAACACACCCCTTCACATCGCCTGTAAAGACGCCAACATGCCTGTGGTCACGCAGCTCTGTGCTGCCAAAGCTAACCTGGATATTCCCAACAAAGTCAGTATTTTAGACCAGAGCTGTTCAAAATGTAATTCTTTTAGCTATTAAAGTGATAGCTCACCCAAAAATGAACAATTACACATCATTTACTCACTGTTAAGTGATTCCAAATTAGGGCTGCACGATATTGGAAAAATCTGACATTGCGATATTTACTTTTTCTGCGATATATATTGCAATATAAATACAATTTCACCAGATGGCTTGAATAGCTCTATTTGATAAATAAATCATCAATTTAGATTGATTGGGGTGATTTTGTAGGGGTGTGATTCAGCTATAAAATTATAAAATACAAACAAATAAATTGCAAGCAAGAATAATTACAATGAAGCAAAGAAAATCCAGTGCTTTATAGTTTTCCAGAGAGTTAAACAGTATTCGGGTACAGAAATTGAATAATGAAATGTACAGTAAAACACTGTAAAGTCTTTGCTGTATTAATAATTCAGTAAAATTATTCTGCATAAAAGTTACAAATGTGCTTCCAACACTCTTGAAATGTCTTTAAAACACATTCAGATGATAAAGTTTCACTCTGTTATGGTTATATTTTGCAATGACTCAACAAGTCTCATGTATTCTCAATTGTTAAATGCTGTTAAACTATAATCCCAACTCAACATTGCAAACACACTTTGCAATACTGATGCTGAAACGATATATTATGCAGCCTTTTTCCTAACCTTTGAGTTACTTTTTTTTGACATTATACATTTTTGACAGCTTTCAAGAGCTTGAGCATTTTTTTTTTTCATTTTTCTCAATGGCTACCAGTTTCAACAGAAAAAACAAGCACATGGTAAATGATGACAGAAATGTACAACTTTGAGTGAAGTGTGTGTTTAAGTCAGTGTCATTTTCATATTACATTTATTATTTTTTTACAGTTTTTATTTTGATTTAATTAGAATTTCCATATATTGTATTTATAAGTATATTTTTTTATTTTCATTTTTTTTATTTGCTAGTTTTATTACAGTTTTTCTCAGTCGCTTTGGTGATTTTCTCACAACATTATTTACATTTGCACAACAGTTAATGCATTTCTCAAAACAATTAGCCATTTGTGCACATCATAGTAGCAGTTTCTCATTCCTTCCAGCAAATTGCAAATGCTTTTGGACATGCATCAATTGCTTTCATACAACTCTCTGCTGTTTGTAACATTATCATTTGCTTATGTCATGTCAGTCAAAAATAACTAAACTTGTGGATGCTGAATAGTCATTCCATATAAAACTAATAGTCCTCATTTCATTACTTGAGTCATTACATACAAAAATGTTGAACTAGTTGTCAAAATCTGTCAAGCTCATTTTATTTAAAAACTTAAAAACTATTTTTTTTCTGAAAATGTCTTCTAAATTGAACAATTTCATGAATGATTTACAGACCTGTGTATGTTGTAGGTTCAGTTTCAATATGTACTGCAATATTGTTTGCAGTTTTGCTCAGCTTTACCCAAAGGGAGTTTATGTTTGTTGTAAATAAGGGTGTATTTATTCTTTTGCACAATGCTGCAAATAAATTAGAATTGTAAAGAGCATATTCAGTAAAAATGTGAAACATATATATTCAGTGTCTTGTACTCAGATACCTCACTAAATGCAGTGATGTCTAACTTTTTTGTAGTTTTCAAATGGCTGTGCAAATAGTATATAGTGCTCTTTTGAGCATTTTCAGAAAGTGTCACCAAAATCTGACTTTTATGCATTGGTCCTAATGTAAACTGTCATAATGAAAACATGACAAAGCTATTTGACTATCTTGTTCATAAACAATGCTGTCAGGACTTTTCATTTGATGACACTGACACTTTCATTGACATGAATACTTGTTTTTGAGGAACGAGCTCTCCATTTTGAGCAAGTGACACGCTTTTGCAGCTTATCAACTAGGTGTTGCAGTTTGTACTAATTGTTTTGAGAAATGCATTAACTGTTGTGCAAATGTAAATAGTGTTGTGAGAAATGCACCAAAGCGACTGAGAAATACTGTAACTTATTAGTAGTTTTAATGCCTTTTAAAGCTTATTTCAATATTTCTTGACTTTGTTTTCCAAGCACAAGTTATAATTTTTTATCTAATATATTTAATCTGATATAATTTTTATGTCATTATTATTTATTTCACTTAAAATGTAGTATTGTATGTATAGTATACTATTTAACTTAATTTCAAACAAAAACATTTTCAATATTTTATGGCAATTTTTCATTAAGGATGATAAAGATTAAGGGCTCTATTTTACAGTTTTTCTCAGTGGCTTTGGTGCATTTCTCACAACACTATTTACATTTGCATTTGCAGACTTTTTTGCATTGGAAAAAATTTACAGAGTAAAGTGTCATAATGAAAACATGACAAAGCCATTGACTATCTTGTCAATGATATGACTATCTTGTTCATAAACAATGGTGTCAGGACTTTTCATAATGATGACACTGACACTTTCATTGACATGAATACTTGCTTTTGGGGAATGAGCTATCCATTTTGAGAAAGTAATAAGGAAACTGTGTTGTACGCACTCCACTGAAGACATCCGTATTTCATATACATATCCAAATACCCTACATACTTAATTTCAATTGTAAAGCGCAAAGATTTGTTTCAAAACTATTTCTAAATTCAGTTTTAATTTCCAGCAAACGAATAAATGAACAATAATAATGAGTTATATGCAAACACATGTCCTATTCTTATACCCCATTTAGTGATGCATACATCTCCAAAACCCAACATGTGGACAAATCTAAGCTGGTTTTATTAACATAAATATGCATATAATAAATAATACTGCTAATAATAACAACATTATACAAATGCAAATTGTCATGAATTAGCTAAAAAAAAAGGCATGGAGGCATGAAAAAGGCATGGAGGTAGTAGTTTTTGTATTTATGTAGAAAATATAAATTTTTGCAACATTTTGATCCTTTAATTTTTTCATATGTAAAGATATTTGTGTATTGCTGTACATCCTGTGTGTATTACGCAATGTGTAAACATTTGAACCCACATAGGCGCATGGCTAACATGCTCTGCGCTGGACTTTAGACCTGCTTTTAGATGGTCAATGGCATGGTATATTTCAGTCCTTCAAAATAGCAACGTGCCAACAATGCGCCTTAACACACCTATATTTTAGACCGTAACACCCATGAGCCCACAAAGTGGCGCAAATGGATTTGCTATTTAAACGACGTAGTGCAAGACATGAAAATTAGCTGGTAGGGGGTCTGAAAGTAGCAACACATGTTAGCCATCGCGCCAAACACGTCTTGCACTATATTGCACCGGGTGTATGATAGAGCCCTAAGATGTTTTCATAAAAATCATTTTAAATTCAAAATATTAACGAAATATCAAAGAAACCAACAATAACTCAATATTGAAGGACACACTTGCATAATGATTTTTACAAAGGAAGAAATCTAACAGCCAACCAGAATCCTGTTTCAAGAAAATAAATGACAAACAGAACAATATAATCTGGGGGTGTGGATATATAATTATCATAAGTTACATTTATTGTTATCTTTCTAGGTGTAAATAGGGTGTTTAATTTAGCTTTTATGTAATAGCCCCTGTTTTAGCCAGTCCTTTTTAGTCCTTATTTATAGAAGCACTCTTTTCTTTTAGTCTTGAATCATCCACTCACATTTGGATTCTTAAAGTCCTTGTTTTCTTTATTTCCATTTTACAAACCAATTATACATGGCAAGTTGTTACTTCTCTCTGCAATGTTTTAAATGCCACTTCCATTATAGCTGGAAGAAAATTTGCCTTTTGCACCGTTAGTCATATAGTTCACACTTGAACAGTTTTCTGACAAAAGCATTCTTCCACCTGTTTGTTTTCTTGTCAGCATTTGTGATGAGTTGTTGAAACAGGTGTTTGTTGTGTGTTTGTGTATAGTTTGGGAGAACACCTCTTCACCTGGCAGCGAGTAACGGGGGTCTGGAGGTGGTGCGGCATCTCTGTCTTTCTGGAGCAAACACTGAGGCCATCACTAATGTAAGTTCAACGTGCTTTAGGGGTTTGTTTGGGGTTAATTCACATATGTAGTAATATGTATACATTTATATTATATTATATTATATTATATTATATTATATTATATTATATTATATTATATTATATTATAT